>SCDS01000100.1:0-67179 GCA_004149465.1 Drosophila nigromelanica | reverse complement strand
TTGTCAAAAATCATGCCAAAATTAGCAAAAATTTTGACAAGTAAAGCTCTTGGATCCATAGCTCCCATATTTCAAACTTTCGTAACTTTGTCAAAACTGAACCGATTTTCATGTTTGATAGCATTTTGATCATGATTTTTCATTTAGATCAATTTTACATTTAAAATATATGAATTTTTGAAAATAAAATTTTTTGGAAAAAAAACATGTAACCTCCCCTCATATCCGAAAAAAATGTTTTTTTTCAAAATTTAGAATTGCGAATTTCTCTTTGTAATGGATTGTATTTGTCATAATTAATTAGAGATTAATTCTGCATTGCACAAATAATGCCTGGCTGTACGTTGTATTACACTGTGAATGAGTATTGCGCTGTCGGTTACACCCGACTGCAACGTTTTTACTTGTTTTTAATCTGATTTTTATTATTGGTTTTTCATGGATTTGTATTTGTACATTTGAGTAGCTCTTATTGAAAGAAAGGGCGCACTACAGCAAATACTGAAATCTATACATTGCACATTCATTGCAGACACAAGCTGATTTACATTGACGCCACTTGAGCAGCTATGGAGACACCTTTATGAAAAGTGAACATTCGGACGTTTATGTGCTTCCCATTTGTGCCGCTCCCCTTCCGTTTTTGTGGTTCTTATCATGGCTCTCGAGCTAAAAGGTTACCAAAAAATTAAATAAATTAAAAAAATGTATGTGCATTTCATGGCGGAGAGGAATGTGTGTTTTCTTTTAGGGGCATTCTGCACCAACTATTTGGGTGCCTCACTCGCCAGAGCGAAAATAGTAATTTACATGCCCAAACTTTCACACCGATGAGTACAAAACACAAACAAGCAACGAGGATAGAAGAGGGGGCCAGGTTTGCACAACTAAAAAAATATTCGCTTGCATATGCAGAAAACGTTTTCGAAAGACCTGCTCCAACTGAGCGACCCAGTGGAGGTGTCACTGCCGGCATTTGAAGGCTGAGGGTGGTACCGGCACGGCTGAGTTCCGCCGAGGCGGATGCCTGATACTATGTGCATAATTCAGACGCGCGAAATTAGCAGCGTGCGCACTGAAAGCACCCAGCTGGCACTGTCACAAATAAGTACACACACGCACAGCGATGCGCTTAAAGCGCCCTTTAAAATCCAATCAGATTCATTGGCATTAGCGTTGGCTTATTTAGTGGTAGCTCTTATGTGTTCGGAAATTGCATTTTACAATTTTGAATTCACACTTGCGAATGTGATTCCCGCTATGATCCATTCAATGAATCTCGTTGCCCTTTCTTGCCACTTGAATAGAGGCAACTGCAGCTGGGTTCATCAAAAAGGCAGCAGATGCGCTGCAAATGCTGATGGCTGATGGCAACGTGGAAAGTGACTGCTGCCCTGTTGTGACTTCCCGCCTCTCCCCACCATTCAGCCCGCTGTGTCCTGTGTCCTGTGTACGCCGCAGCCCATTTGCTGCAGCTGGCAACGTTGCAGCTTCATAAAGGGGCAACCACAAGATTGTAAATAATGCTTTTAAGATGTAGAGTTTTGCCTTTGAAGTGTCTGCTGTCAATCACACAATGCGCTGAAACATTGCGGTTTCCAACACTATTAAAGAGTGTCAAACCCCAGAGACAACAGAATTACCTTGGTCCTTGATCATATAGACACATACTAAATTAAGTCACATGACGATAATTATTTGGTGACTTACAACATTACAACTTGGATATAAAACAAGTAAGAACGTTGCAGTCAGGTCTAACTAACTGCACAACACTCAATCACCGTATAATAACAGCTTAAAGCAGTAAAAAACGTTCTTAATTACTACTGTTTTTCCACAAACCCAATTTACTCTTGTCAATTCGTGAACTATGATTTCAAATATACAACGTGAACGAAGCAGATTCTGTGATTTTCACTGTAGCTTACAATAATATTTAATATTTTTTGCATTAAATTTGAACATTTTTTTTAGTTTGTGGCAGGTGCATAAGCCCGCTTTAAATAATATTTGTGTCAACGCATTTATATGAACGTGAGGTATATTGCTGGCTCCTGGCATGGAGACAACCAGACATATACCGACAGCAACATTTCCGAGTCCCAGGCTCAACACAATGATATTAAAAATCGAGCGGGCGAAGGAAGTGGGCAGTGACAAGCTTGAAGTTCTTGACGTGATGTCAAGCGTTTGCAAGTCTGGTGAGGGGAGAGACGCGTGTCGTATTCAAAGGCGGCACAAAATGTGGTGGCGAAAGAGACCCATTCACAATGCGGGCTACCATATTTCTTGAAGGCATTCAAGGCACAAAATGTGCATTCATTGCAGCTTGTCAGTCTGCGAGTGAATGGGGGTGTAGGGCATGGGTGCATCATAAAAAGCACAAAACAGACGGTCGCAGTTGTCGCCACACTTGGCCAAGTTCGCCAGTCGTCTGATTAACGCTCCACTGGGGCACGGGCTGTGGGCGTGGGCTGTAGGCTATGGGCTGTTGGTTGTGGGCCGTCTACGTCCTTGTCGCGAAGTTGTCATGTGGCGCTGCATTTCCTTAAACACATAAAACTCTTTTAGCGCTTCCTTTTCAGCCATCTTTGCGAGGCGTTAATGGGCATAAAAGCCCCACACGGATATACGAGGGCTCAGCGTGTGAAATGCAGCAGTCACGAACCGCACATGCAGCACGCCGACAAAAAACCAGATACAAAGCCTCAGCCGCTGCCACTGTTGTCTGTGCACGTCCCCGCGACGCGTGTTTTTTTAACGCCAGCCCTGTGAATGCTACTAGCAACTGTTACGCAACTACGGCGTATTATCGCGCCACCTAACTCCTCATTTGCAGTCGTTTGTAGTCCTTGCAGTCCTCGAGCCGGCGGTTGCGGATGAGGTGGCATCACCACCGCCATACGGGCCAGTACAGCAAGAAGTGGCAATTCAGTTCACTTCAGTGGTGGCCGCTTTTTGCTGTCTCCTTAAATGCTTTGCAACTGTGTGGCATGTCGCAGTGACTGTGCGACAGTGTGGAATCCTTTGTCCTTGCGCGATAAGGCTGTGGCAAGAAGCGCATCCAAAGACAACTTTGCATTGTGCTCCTTTTGATGTTCTACTCCCCAAACAAAAAGCTAAAACTTGCAAGGACACATCGAAAAAAGGGTTTTTAATTAAATAATTTATGGATAATGCTGGTGCATAAGGGTGAACATAAACAAAAAAGTTCTTCGGTCGTCGGTTCAGGGCTCAAAAAATCGACAAGAATCGAAGCGAATTTCATTTGGCAATTGCCTTCATAAATTATTTAGCATTCAGTTCATTATTTCTATGGCAATAAACTTCATTCCGGGACACGCCCCTTCACCATTGCACACACTACATTCGCGCCGCTGACGGTGGCGGAGACAAATTACTAGGAACAATTTTGCACAGCAAGCTGTTTGCCATTCTCCGCTGCCAAGTGCTTCCATCCTGGCCCAATTGCTGCGGCTCCTGCCCAGCGCTTTGTGATTTCTGTACGCTGTGTCGAACAATTGCTGGAAATTAATTTCACATTTGACTCCTGATGCCCGTGCAGAGTCTCTCCATCGCAACGGGCTGCAGTGGGCTGCACTTATGTACAAAAGGCACTTATCGTGAATGGGACTCACATCCGCTTCCGCACTCTTTCTCCTAATGTACGCCAATCGCCTTGCAGCTGGTTGCTGCCGCGAGGACGCGACTGGAACGAGTAAAGGAGTACAACAGATGGCACAAAATTTGCGCAGCGTGTGCGCTCGGGAAATGAGCTGCATGCAGTTCCGACGATGGAGACCGACTCTAGCTACAGCTAGAGCTGTTGATGGTGCTGGTGCCGTTTGCCGTATACAGTTTTTGCTTGCCTGCCCATCGCTAAATGCATTAAAATGTGCACATTAAAATGTAAAAATTTGATCAAGTTGTTGTAGTTGTGCTTTGATTAAACAAACTGCCTGCTGTCTGCTGGTGGGCGCCTGTGCGCCATACATCAGCAGCTGCCTTAGGGCACGCGAAGCAGCCGCAATCATTTGGGTTTCTCGGAATATGTGCAGGTTCTGTTCGTTTTTCCGGTGCTGCTTTAGTACGCAGTTCAAGCAAAAACAACAACGTGCTGGAGCCCACATTAATTTCTTAAGCTTGCTTTTGGCATTTATATTCGCACGAGTACCGAAAGCGCTTCAAACGATGCCAACAAAAACAACAAACAAGTAAGTTAAACGGGGGCGTCTTATGTCCTACGGCTGGGGCAGGAACGGGGACACGAGCAGGCAGCAGCGATAAAGTGCTGCGGCAGACATTTTTAGCGCCATGTTGGCCGCCATTACAAAGTCGATCTAATTATACACTAGCGCCTGTTATTGTTTCAACGCCCACCGTGCACCGTCACAGACTTCTATCCTGAATAAAGCAGCCAAAGAAAAAGTGCCAGCCAAATCTATTTGTATGCGAATCTTTGCGGTTTGTTTTTGTTTACTTAGAAGGCGAAACGTAGCCAGGACGGAGCTGACCCGCTTGACTGCCTCGCCTTGGCTGACAATCGGGATTTGCATTAGGAGTTGATGGTGCCAGTGACAGCCCCGCCCCAGCAGATTTTCTGAATAATACAAAAAAATAAGAAAATAAGGAAAAGCGGAAGAAAAAAAAACTGACGCAAATTTACCGGTAGAACAACAGAAACTTTAATCGGAATTTAAGCTCCGTCCATATGCAACAGATAAGCGTCTGATTTTCAAGTCGTTTAGTTTGATGAACCATTGTAAGGATACCCAGCGTGAGGGAAATTGGTTCAACCTTAAATACACACCTACATATGTGCATTATGAAGCAAACTGAGGCACAGGGCCATTCATTTTGCCGCTGCAACTAGCAGGATTGTACTTCCTCGCCCCCACCTTGCACCGCTTAAGCCTTACAGAGTTGCCTGACAGTTAGAAGTCATTGCGCATCTGCCAGATTAATGCCGTGCATTCATCACTTGGACATACGACCCGTGAGATACGAGGAACGCAAACTGAAATGCAGTTAAATTGAATTTTGCACTTTACTGCCGCTAACGCCCAAAGGCATCGCCCATTCATAGCAAGCAGCAGCGACTGCTGCGCGTGAATTCAATTAGGTAACTTCAACTACCCAAAGTGAGCTACGAGCTACTAAAAGGCCTCTAGAATTCTCAGCTGTAAGCTGTAGCTGTGCAGTTGTGCGTTGAGCCAGCTTATGCCATAGTAGCTTATTGGATTCTAGTTCAGTTTTCAGTTTTCTCAATGACAAATATTTAATGCACTTCCAAGTTTTACATAGTAAACGTGTGTTCGTGTATGTGTGTGTGTGGGAGAGAACGCAATTAAAATTGAAACCAACACTTTCCATTATATGCTCAAATAGAAGAAGATATGCACTCAAGCACGAAGCTGTTAGCCGTCCACACTCACCACCAATTACATTCGCTGCTCCAGTCTGCAACGTTATAAAGAGCTTTTGCATTGTAAGAGTCGTAAATATTTGCAAACCGTTTAATGCTCGTTAAGCGATGCCAATAACTGTGATGTCGACTATAAGAGACCTCCAGACACGCACATGGACACGAACGGCTCCTATTTTATACGGATGCCCCCACCAGTGGGTGGGTGCATTGGCAGTGGGTGTATGTTAGTGTGTATATATGTGTGTGTGTGTGTGTGAGCAGATTTTTGCTGTCTGCTTGCATCTCTGCTTATGTGTGCATGGGTAACATTTTTTTTATTGTTAGAGTTGGCAAGGAACAAACAGAAAAACGCGTCTAACACGCATCAGGTCTTCTTAGGAAAATTATGTTAAGTAAAATAACAAAATCAATATTAAAATGTTTTTCCCTCATTCGTCATTCGACTACGTCGCCACACATTGCATATTTCCAGTTAATTAATACACAAATATTGCTTAGAAACTGAACTAACCGAGCAAATGGTACATTACAAAAACAAACCAGGCAAAACAAGCCTCATCAAATTGTATATTTTATGAGAGCTTTGAACTTTGTTTTCTGTTGCGGGAAAAGTTTCTATATTTATCAGGATCGCGTCGAGTCGCCGTTGACTTAATGAGTTTTCCTCGACGCATTAGCACATCGTTCCCTGCCATCAACTATCAAAAATGTAACCGAATTAGTTTCCCGACTGCAGAACATTTTACCAACTTTAATGCAGCAACTGAGCTGGGAATTATTTATTGGTTTCCACAAGGTATTGCGTTTGAAAATTGTATTATATTTTCGTGGCTTAACTTTGCATTAAGCTGTTGCTACCTTTGTTCCTCATTTGTTTTGCGTTTAGTTTGCGAACTGAACAGAAATAAATAAAATAAGAAAGTCGTAAAAATAAATTAATGTGAGCCGTAAATGGACTGAATTTAAAAATTAAAATTTTGACCGAGGGAAAATTGGATTTAGTACTCTCAAATTTAGATTCACCAAATTTGACAAACTACTACTGTAATAAAGTTAATGTTATAGTATTAAATAAAAATAATAAAATAAAACTAAGCCTGAGCTGAACATTGAGCACCAATCAAGCGGTCCGTTATATGTATTTGTAGTTTGAGCTAATAGATGAATATGGCTTTACCAATCTATGTAACACATTTACTAAACATATTTTTATTAAAAATTTCAATTATTATACCACTTGGGTCACTACATGGCTCTAAAATGTCTACGTTACTACCTTTTATTGTCGCTCCACCTGCGCAGACAGCAAAAATTATATTATTAAAAATGTTGAAAATGCTGAACAACACAAATTACTTTATACAAGCGGACCTTGGTACAATTCTTGGTCTGATAATCTCAGGGACGGGTTTGCGTTGTCAGTAAGTGTGGACTCGACCCCTAAACAAGCAAATTACAAGCAGAGCAGAGAGTACACTAATAAAGTCTTGCTATAGATTACACTGTTGAGGGCGGTACGCACCCGCGAAAGGACTCGTTTGCTTTCAGATTATCACTTCATGGAAACTGATGTTATTCCACAACTTTATTTCGTTCCCTTTTAACAACTTTGAAAGTGATTGTGGTTCTATAGAGCTTAAAGTTTAGAGCTTGAAAACATTTAAAGTTTTTTTTTCAAATAATAAAAATTATTTGGCAATACACACAAAAAAAAATAAATAAAAACGAAAATGTGCTTGCGAAATAAAAAGGAATGTATTTTATTACATTTTCAAAGATTTGAAAGAAATAAGTATATATATAAATATAAAATCTTTATGCACACATAAAGTAGCAGAAGCTATGAAATTAGAAATAAACTTGATTCAACCGCACAAAATCCTTCGACCATGGACAACACCACACCCACGCAGTACTTATGTATAGTTGGATGCAAGCCATACATACATTTACATATTCCATATAGATAAATATCACCGCACAGTAAGATAAGAAAATTCAAGGCTTATATCGGTTGTGGCAAATGTTGACATGTTTGCCCCTTTGCTTGTTCCAAGGACTCGCCGAGGAATAATAATGGCAGCCCGAGTTGCTCTTCCTTTTAACTATAAATATTTTTAGCTATGTGCAGAAAATAAAATGCAGAGAAGCAACAATAACAAGAAACAATTCACTGTATCGGAGAACGGTGGCAGTTCTGGCAACCACTTAACCAAATAAATCACAAAGTAAATACCATCTATTGTTTCTAGTAAAAACTCATGAAAATTTATTATACTCCCACCCGTACATATGGGAGCGGCCGACAGCCATCACCAGCTCCCTGTTCGTTGCTTCAAAGTTCTGAATTAGACTCTCACACCAATCATTTGGATCCTTTTCAGTGCTGTTCGGTAAACACAACGTCTTTAAAACTTAATTGAATTCAACTTTTTTGAGAATCCCATTCACCGTTAATGTTTTATAAACAAAAGCTAAATTAACGTAAGTTGTGATGATTTTAAAACACTTAAAACGATTTAGAAAAACCCTTTTAACAGCACAAAGCAAACTAAAAAGTAAATCCAATTATCGTTATGATTTCAGTTAAGCCAGGAGTTAGTTAGTTACTTAGTCTAGTTACTTAGCGCTAAGCGAGTTAAAGCGCCAAGGCAACAAAAAATTGAAATATAAAA
This sequence comes from Drosophila nigromelanica, assembly GCA_004149465.1. Lineage (NCBI taxonomy): Eukaryota > Metazoa > Arthropoda > Insecta > Diptera > Drosophilidae > Drosophila > Drosophila nigromelanica. The sequence continues at coordinate 59,073 of SCDS01000100.1, read as the reverse complement.
ATCGTTGAGAACATCGGAACAAAGCTCTTAATGCCTGTTGCACGCGCCATAATTTATTTTTACATTAATACACTAAAATCATATTACGTCGTTATGCCAAAACCAAAGCGCTGAAACAGGTTTTTAAGTACTATAATTTCTATAGTTATTTAAAGTTCTTGTTAAAATATATTAAGGGCCTAACAGAAATGTTTTTGTTGTTTTATCTAATGATTATCTTTAAATGAGTTCAGATTGACCTGCTTTATTGAGTCATCCAGTTTCTGACCAATGTAAAAATGTTTGAATAAGGATCACTTTAAATACTTTTTCATGACCACACCCCAAGTGGTTAAACAAACGGAACTTAATACCACTTTACATTTGCAAGCAATCGTGGCAGTTTAAAGGAGCAACCGCCATTGCGGTAATCTGTATATAATCTCTGTGTTCAGCCGGTCGCATGTAATTTCCTGGTTTAGTTCATCTTCTACGCCATATGGTAGCTGCAGGCGTGGCTTAGTTATTCATTCATCATTGTTGAGTCTTATTGTGAATAATAAATGTTGTTTTATCCCGGCCGACATTTTAATTTGTTGATGCTGGTTTATGGTTCAGTGGTTTGTTGATTTTGTAATTTGTCAATAATTACATCGAGTTTGGTTATGCGGTTTGTTTGCCTTTAAATTTGATTTCAAATGTGTAGCCTATTTTGCATTATTTAATTTCGGCTTAAAGGTTTATACATATTTGTCATAACTTGCCTTAAAATGACTATATCACTATATCAAATTGGTTTCATCATAAATATGTCATAATATGTTTTAAAATAAACAAATAAATGTTATAAATAATTGTAATTAATATAAACTCATATGTCAATCAATTCAAAGAACAAGCAAACAGAAAACTTGTATTCCTCATTGAAATTGGTTTTTAAAAGTTATGACAGCTTGAAGGCTAACACAAGATTATGACAAATCAGAAATTTATAAGGTAAATACGAAAATAGAATTTGTTAAACACTGAAAGCAAACAATATTATAAAAGTCATTCCAAATTTGAAAAGGGTTAAGTTTTGGCAGAGTTATGAGACCAGGAAATATATGTAGGAATTGAACTAGCAATGGAATTTGAAGCATTTTTGTTGCGAGTTTGGTAACCGTTGCGTGAAATGGCCAAGCCACAAGTTAAGAGACCTCTTAGTGGTGTACTTGTCATAATGTACTTTAAATAATTTAGACAGGATGTGCATGTGCTAGCCTGAAATTAGGAATTTAATTAAAATCTCCAATATTAAAATGGAATTAAAGCGCCAGCCGTTGATGAAGTACGTTCACTCCGCATGTCAAATTATTTCCGAGATTTAATTACTCTACGCAAACGCGCAATGGCAGCGGCAGTGGTAGCCACAGCAGCGGTCCTGGCAGGATAAATGCAGCACGCCTAGGCGTATGCGAGTTTTGTTGTCTGGGAAACTGCCGCACCTAAGCCACTGGATATTAATAAACGCAAAGTGTTCACAATCTGGTGTAAATATTTAATTTATAATTTACGAGAGATTTAACGGGCTGGCGGGCGTGCAACGGCTGGTGGGTGTGACCTGTGCCAGGGGTCGATTGTAGGCACGTGCTTAAATGTCATTGCGGATGTTGACGATTACATTTAAATTATTTACGAGCATCACCCCCGTCCGAAATGACGCGTTGGGGCAGCCAACGTCGTCACATTTGTTATTCGCTTAACTTTTATGGCGATGGCGCGCGACACGGATTTCCTTTAACCCCCTCCGATGAGTACCGCAACCCCTACCGCTCGAGAGGTGCCCAACTACAACGCTGAGCCGTATGCCATATGCCCGCCTTGACGACGCCGATTTACGAGTTTCATTTAAAATTCACATTAACTTTTATTAAAGCAACCAAATGAATGCGACGTTATTGTTGCCATCACCGTCTTCGCAATTGTCTTACGAGTACTCCTCACTGCAAGTGACTGTGTTATCGTTTTAGAGTCGCTGGCATTCATAGCCTTTTAATGCCAAATTAGCTGAGAATAGTGTCTTTGTTCCATGCCCCATTTTACACCTTTCATAGCCAAAGGAAGCTGTTATCAGCCAAATACCTTAGGCAGAGTGTATATTGTAAGCAAAATGGATCAGGTCAAAAACATAATATACAAGTAATTAATTATTACAAAGGTCTTAAAAGCATGATAAAACATTCTTGAAAGTATACCATATATTGTTGGACACTGAACACTTCAGTGTTTAATCCTAAAAGTATGCAATCATAGTATGGAAAGTATAAATATGAAATTATATTTCTTAATTGTCTTTATTAGTAATTTATGTGTTAATCCGTAAAGTTGTATTTAGATCCAATATATCATTTAAATTATAAATAAAATTTTGTATTTGTGGTCGTATAAAATAATTTTCAACTTTTTAATTTAAATTATCATATTCATCTGCTCGACGCCAACAATCATTTTTTGCTAGTCCATATTACAAGTTCTGTGCGAAATATAAATTAGTTTTTAATTTCATTTAACAGTGAGTGTTGCCGCAGTCTATGCCAACAGTCGAGTGCAGATTGTTGGGCAAACTAAAGTAAAATAAATCAAAAGTTGTGCCATTTTTTGGTTGGAACAGCTTAAACAAGTACAAGAAGTTTGGGCCAAGCCTTGTAGGTGGACAACCGGTTATGCTGTCCTGTCTACGGCCTCTACTCCTATTTGCCACAGACTAAAACTTTCAATTATTTTTTGGCCGGAATAATATTTGCTTAAGCTTGATTTTTGTTGTTAAAATTTGAATGTATGTGTTTATCGCTCAGCGATTTCACTCTATTTGTGCCCACATACATCTATGAGCTAAATACAGCAACAAAAGCGCAAATGCCAAAATAAGAATTTACTGCAGTGGAAGGCATAAATAGTTTATAAACTAAGTGACACCGAAAACAACTGACCCAAGCACTAAAAACACTAAAAATAAAGCAGAGACCCGACGACAGAAACAGCATCGCAGTCATGTGAACATTGTACACAATGGCCGCATAGCCATGGCAAAATATGAAAGCACAAACAAACGCACACACATGCACATACCTATATGTACACACATAAACTCCCACAAGCACACACACGATAACTACAAACACTCGATTTACTTTACAGCAATAAAAAATAATAAATTTTACTTTCATAATTGGTGCCGCCACAAGCAGCCTGGCTGCGTCTTCGTCACACCACTGCTCATACCAACGGAACCACCCATACCACCCAAACCACCACACCGCCAACCCAGGCGCAAGCAACCGAATTATTTGAAATATTTTCTCGTTTTATGTACGAGTATTTTGCTTGCCACTCCTGTTTTTCATGCTTTTGTGGAGGAGCAGGACACAGTTTCTTGCAACCACCGACCAACTTCGAAGGCACCACCACTGTCACAATCGCCATAGCCATTGCTCGCACCGCAACCGCCAACTGCCGTGCTGTTGGCTCTTCCGCCTGATGTTTTTCCTGCCTCGGGCTTCGGTCCTCGGTCCTCCTTGCCAGACGGCGATGGCTGTGCATAAATTTAATTAATGGCCGCTGTACCGTTAGTTCAGTTGTTTTATATTATTGTGAAATTTTTATTTAAAAAAACAAAGTGCCGGCTGGCATTAGAACCCGCACACCATCACATAAATTTCCTCAAACGAATTAGGGATACACCCCTTTAACACAATAAACAAGTTAGCGTAACACACGCCAAAAAAACCAATAAAAAAAAGATCTGGAGAGTGTGGTTAAAAAGTCTTAAAAAATGATGTTAAAAACATTATTAACATTATAAAAACATTATTAACTAAGAATTAAATTTTTTTTGCAAATTATTCATTAATCGATTCTGGAACTACCATTGGAAAGTAACTGAACCTAAATAAAATCTACTATGTATATGATAATAAACGCTACGATCTTAAGCATCGAAAATACTTTAAGTGATTAACCAAAAAGAGTGTTTTTTCAAATGCGTGCAGTAAATCATATTAAAATGCTTTTTAATAACATATAAGTTAGGAACATATGGAGTTAGACGCCCAGAGGAATAATTTGTTAAACTTGCTGCTAACTTTGATCTATCCACAAATCCCATTTAAGCACACCGATGGTGTCAAACGTTTGTGTTCACAGCTGGATAAGGATAAGGATTTGGATGTTGCGATTTTATTGCTAACCGCATTTGAAGATTATTTTGCAAAAGCGTCTAGACTTGGTACTGGCGAAACACTACGCATCCCGAGAGGACAACAACAGTTAAGTGCCCTTTGCCTTGAAACTGTAAATATATAGTGTTTATAGTGTTTTATGCTGTGGAGGGTTGGAAGCTAGTTTATTATATATAAATACGAGTAATTTTTTTAGCATATTCATTTTCACTATTGTAACTGCTGGAGCTTTATTTACATACTGACGAGAAAACACCCATCTCATTTATTTTTAATTTGCTGATACAGATAAAACTTTGAAAGTAACGGTGAGACGTTTCATCTGCGACATTTACTGTGACAAATGTCAAAAAGTTTTGTTAATAAAAAATAATTATATATACAAAATTATTAATCAGCTTACATGAAAAGCGACAGAACGTATTTCGTTTACATTTAATTATTTGTAATATATCTTAAATTAATGGTAAAGTTAATCAACCTATTTTCACTTATTACCTTTTTTGTATTTATATAATAAATAATTTCTTGCATCAGTCTGTGGGGAGATGCACCTATCCATTAAATTATTGATGAATAGATTGGTTTTGTATTCACTTATCAACGCATTGATAAGCACAGCACTTTCCTGTTATGATGCACAATGGCCGCACCCATCTATATCTGGTGGCGTTGTAAAACTTGTTGGGTAAGTAAGTACAACATGTGTGTTTTCCGCATTGGCTCTAACAGTTACTGACGTGGCTCAATGTGATACAATTTTTCACAAAATCATATTTGCCATATGAAAATAACAAAGAACTCTACTAATTGTTACTTGTCTCGAAATAAATGTGGCAATAACCGAGTATGAGCAATATTGTGGAAGTAAGAGGTCTGCCGGTAGTGCAAGACGTGCACAACAAGGTCAGCCAGGCCGGCTTGACTGCGAGTTGCACTCGACACTTCTGGTGGCTAGTTGGGCCAATAACACCAACCAATCCACTCGAAACTCGTTTTCACCATTAACTCAATCACTTACCACTTACAAGGAAGGTCTAAGGTTGCGAGAAATGAGAGTGCTTAAATATATAATTACTATTATATTTTATTTATTTATATAAAGCTACCTTACCATTTAAATTAAAAAAAAAATACTATTGTAATACTATAATATATACAATAAACTAAATCCGTTGAATTCTAGAAATTTGCTCAATACAGCTTTATGTCATATTAAAACATGTTGGGATCTACTTCATTGTAAGTAAATATGCTGTGCAGCAGACAGGTTTTTAATCCGAGCCGCCAGTTGGGAGCATCACTTTTCCTTTCGAATGGAAGTCAAGGTCACATATTTTGAACAAAACAAAAACTGACTACTAGCAGAAACCGAGACTAAAATAAAATCTCTGATAAATCTCAGTAACTGATGCTGGCGGTAGAGTTAGAAAAAGATATCATAAATATTTATATTGTACGGTTCAGGTTACTGACGTACAAAACCGGTGCTATTGGAGGTGGTGGCATGGCACAAACGAACAGAAATAATTTGTATTAACACATAATTTTCATATTGAACCGGTTTGGGGGATTTGGCAATACTTAGCTATATCCAGCCTCGAGCTTTAAATTTGTTGTTCATTTAGTATTTTCTACATGTGCCCAACATCTCTTTCCATGTGGTTACATTGTATGTTAAATTAAATATTCACATTTTGCATTTTATATATTTTTAATTTTTTCTTTGTCGCGGCTGAATGTAATATTTTATGCATATTGCATTTTTCACTTAGTTCAGAAAAAATGTACATCAAGTGTGGAATGGCGTTTATTTTGAATTGTAAAATATTGACACATCAATTGGAGCAATTATTCCTGTGAACACAACTGATAGACAAAGCAAAACAAAGCCTGGAAAATGTGATTGTGAAAAAAACGTTATAAAAAAGTAAATTAAATTAAATATTTTTTTAAACATTACTTAAAAACATTAAACGTTTCGCTATTGTTATTGGCTTTCTTTGTAAATTCACAAATTAATTAATTGAAATTTAATATGAAAAGCCACACATGATATGAGATGTAAAAATTCATATTGATTTAGTTCCATTTAGTTGATGCTTAAACCAAAGCACTCATTTAAATGTATATAATAACATAAGTGGTTATTTTAATCAATCTGTCTCAGCCGAGCAGAAGTAAATGTAGCGATTTATTTACAGGCTAAATACCAGAGTTCAATTGAAATCGGCTTTATCTACCGATAACAAAAACGAGTTTGTGGTAGTTTGTATGGCCCTGCATAGAAGTCGTGCAATTTCCAATATAGCCAAAAATGCGATTGTATGGCGTGATCGCTCTTTATGCTATTTGTGATATATTCATAAAAAATAGATTCAAATAAATTATTTAAAAATAAATGTTATAATTATGCTGCACAGTTGCAGTACTTTTGACAGACGCTCTTTAGAGTAGAAGAAGTCAAAGCCGAACCCGAAGACCACTGTCGGGTTCGCGCTCTTTAATGGTCGCTATAAGCGTAACTGTCTTTTGGAGCGTTGGAGCACGATATTTGCCTGTGCTCTCACAACTGCTGTGGTGCTTTTTGTCGTTGTTGGTTCGAGTATTTGAGTATGAGCATGGTTATGAGCGTGAGCGTGCTCGGGCTGTGCCTCTGCCACTGACTCAGACTCTTTGCCATTATCGATCGCGGCGCTACTGTGGATCTGGGGCCGACGCCGGCGTCGGTACCGCCGCTAGCCTATAAAAGCAGCGTATTTAGTGTGCGTTGCTTTTCAAAGTGAGCTCAGTGTTTATTTCACAGTGGAGTTGGCCAGCAACGAGTGCGTTACCAGACCCGGACCAACCTGTTACCACGTCAAAGTCAAAGACAGCACCACACAAGCAATTAAATAAACCAATCACGAGCTGTGCATATCGTGTGAGTGTTGAGTGTTTTGAGTTCCTCAAGTTGTTTTACTGTGTATATCAACAAATCTGGAGTTTGCATTTGGCGCGCTGCAATTAAAAGTTAACCCACTACCCCCTTCACAATATAAAGGACCGCCAACTGACCAACTAATGTTTGACGGGACACCTCGCGCATTTATAAATTCGGCATCGAAATATGTTTATTGATTGTTGAGTGCGTGGTGCGGATTGTGTGCTGCGGTGTTGGCAGCACAACAAACACTAATTGAATTATTTAATAACACAATGCAAAAGCAGCACAACCACACCACGAAAATGTTATGGGGCAACAAAACTCGCTTTAAACCCGAAATTGCGGTCAATATTCGTTGTCTCGTCTTATATAAAATACCTGTTCGCTGTTTGCAGCGCTGCTGACTGCTCTTTCAGGCCGCAAATACGCAAACACACACACACACTCGTATATACATTCACACATGTAGACAGAGCCAGTGCAATGCATAAGAAACAAAAAAAAACAAAAAAACAAAAAAAAATAAAACAAATAAAAAAGTTGCAAGTACTAAGGAGTATGTGCGGGCGTCCCATTAAAAAATAAAAAAAAAACCAAAAACTAAAAATATGTGGCACCGTTTTTAAATTCCCTACAATTTGCATACAAACTGAATAAACAAAATAATGTTGCCGACTTGAGCCAACAAACAAGTCACGGGGCAATGCCAAGGCACAAGCCGGCTCTGTTGTGCTTCGTTAGAGTTTACTCAACTGGCTGAAAAGCCCAGACTTGGTCCAAAACTGATGCATGAAAGGTGTCAATATCAAATAATTGCAGTGCCATTCTAGTTACTGTTTATCAACATCATTGTTCTATTATTTATAGTTTCTCCAAAAAAAAAATGAACTGATAACAGTTCGACAACTTGTTATTTTTGCTTTTGCACTCATAAAGGCAATTGGTTAAACATTAATTAAACACTGAAGCCACATCAATTAATAAACTATAATTTACGTATAATTCTGCTGTTCACTAAAATCCCCGTTTTACTTGACCTCTTGAGTTCACTATAACTCCCTATATTTTCTGACCATTACCACGCATAGCTCTCGCTCTTATCTACAAGTGATAAGTCGTTTTTTGGGTTTTGTAGCTATAATTGATTCATTAATGGAAATGTTTCTGTTTACAATTGTAAGGAATCGTACGAAGAGCAAGTGAGCCATGAGTGCCAATGCGAGCCAGAACAAAATGAGTGCAGGTGAATTGGGTAAATCGTTTTAATTACCGTACTATGCATGGCTTCTTTCTGCTCTGGCACCCGCCCGGCACAGGTGAGCAAATTAAAAATGCCAATCACAGCCAACGAGCGTGACTGAGGAGCAGTAAAGGCATAGTGGCAGAGTGTGTTCACTATTGATGATGGCCCCTAAAGAGACAGGGAAAGACGTGGCAAGGTGGTTCATGTGAAAGCTTTCAAGAATTCTGTCACACTCAACAGCAATAGCCAAACGTAAGAGAGGCGGAGACGACAAAAACAAAGATAGTTGAGTACGTGTTGCACCTGAATTGGCCGTAGCGTAATTGCCTCCGCCTTCTTTGTGCCGGTGAACACGAAGATGCAGAACGAGGCACAGATTCAGAAAGAGCGCGGTAAACACGTTTTGTTCTAAATGATACAAATTCCGAATTCTTACGACCATTCAAAAGAAATTATGCTCCAACTGAGCTCAGTTGTGATACCGATTTAAATATATGTATGTACATACATATATACATAAATTCTAGGCACACATGCTAACATACTCAGCTCTCATAGTCAAAATACAGACCCGGACCTGGAATGGCTCCCACTTATGTCGACGATATACGTACCCACATATAAACATACATATATCTTACTTACGACGCATATAACTAGATAAAAACAACAACTGAGCAACAGCTCCAAAGCAATACAAGTCAGAGTATTCTAGTTGAGATTGCTCAACTGGACAATACCCTTTATTCCAATAAACACTAGCACTCAAGCTAAAATGCGTTAGTATGTTCTTTTCTTTTAGGTTGGCGTGAACGAATTAGTAATCAGATATTTTAAATTAATTCGATTTATGCTGCATTTTGATTTATTTATAATTTTTAAAGCAAATGTTGTCAACGTACCTTATTTGTTTTCATACAGGGTATAAGAAACGCAAAACCAAAACAAGAATGTTGAATACAAGAAATTGCCATTTGATTTAGAACTAAGAAATCATGTTTACCAAGAAGCTGCGGGAACGAGAACGGGACCTCGAACGAGAACTACACAGACCTAAGTAGACCGGTAGCCGCAGCGGAAAGAAAGATTCTGTGGGGTTGACGAGTTGATAAGAATACCCGTGCAGTTGTAAACACGCGCACGCACAAACACATATTCGTAACGGTCAAGATAAACAATTACCCCTCTTGGAAACGTTTTTTTATGACGAAACCTGGCTTTATTCATAGCGCTCTTATTGTTATGATTTTTAAATTTTAAAATTACTTCAAAGAAGAATCCTTCCTGCTTTTACTAAGCTTATTTTTATGCGTTTCATGTAATTAGTGTTTTGATATTTAATCTAAGTTAAAAGTTTAATTCTAAATAATTATTATAAGCAACGTTCATTTTTTTCATTAATTTCAGGTATAATTCAAAACAAAATCTTCGGTGATAACTAAGCCATAAAATGTGTGGTAAGTAATAGAAAAGATTGCATCATTAATATACTTAAAGTCTAAATAAATTGTAAGATAAAACAGAGTGGAACCAATTGATATATTTATGCACTTACACAATTCTTGCGGTATTATGTATATAAGAGTTTCTTATTCAGAGAATTTGCAATACAATTATGATAGGCTCCCTTTCATATTTTTAATGCAACTCAAATTAGAATAAAGGGGTGTCTCTTATGCTGGTATTTGTAAATATTTATTTGCGATTATATTCAATGGCGTCGACGGCCTTTCGCCGCAGTTGACTCCAAAAATAGCTTCAACTGAACGCCCACAAAGCCGCCGAGCCACTTATCCAAGTGGTGCACTTACTTGCAAAGCCCCATCCCAAACTGGTTTTTTTTTCCTTTGAATGCAGATTTCCTCATAACTGGTCGGGTTTTCGGGCTGGAACTCAATAAATTTTTCTCTTGCAAAATATATTTGTGGCATATTTACCTTTTACCTTTTTTTTTTATTGTTTTGATATTTTTACATTTAAAACAAAAGTTTGGGAATTGGCTTGGCCCAATTTGATGTAATGAAGTATTAATTAAATTAAAACCTTCCTTTAAAGGAATTTTTGCCTACTTGAACTATCTAACGCCCAAGTCACGCCAGGAGGTGTTGGACCTGCTGTTGACAGGCTTGAAGCGACTGGAATACCGTGGCTATGACTCTACTGGCGTAGCCATCGACTCACCGGCCAATAAGGATATTGTGATGGTTAAGCGCACTGGCAAGGTCAAGGTGCTGGAGGATGCCATTCAAGAACGTAAGCAGCCGCAGTTGATTTAAATACAATATGCCGCCAACATCGCTTTTTCACAGACTTTAGCGGCAGAGAGTATAGTGAGCCCGTGAATACCCACGTGGGCATCGCACACACCCGCTGGGCCACCCATGGTGTGCCTTGCGAGCGTAACTCCCATCCCCAACGCTCTGATGAAGGCAACAGCTTTGTTGTGGTTCACAATGGCATCATCACCAATTACAACGATGTCAAGACTTTCCTGGCGAAGAAAGGCTACGAATTCGAGTCCGACACGGACACGGAGGTGTTTGCCAAGCTGGTGCATCACCTGTGGAAGAAGCATCCCAACTACTCGTTCCGCGAGCTGGTGGAGCAGGCCATACAGCAAGTGGTAAGTGCACCCACGGAAGTGGAAACCTAGCTTCATTATGAACAGTTTCTCGAAGTGGCTACTTGCTTTGTACTTGCAGGAGGGCGCATTTGCAATTGCCGTCAAGTCGAAGCATTTTCCCGGCGAGTGCGTTGCCTCCCGCCGCAGTTCCCCTCTGCTCGTTGGTATTAAGACAAAGACCCGTCTGGCCACGGATCACATTCCCATTCTCTACGGGAAGGGTAAGTAATACCAGGCAAACAAAATTGGAGTTATCTACTTGTAGGCTTTCTTCATTCTATATACGATATCTTTTGTCTTTTATCCCTATATATGTACTTACTCGTACCTGTCTGTGTTATTCGTGTTCGTTCATTTCCAAATAACCAACTGTCGCTCCCTGCCGTCTTTTCGAAACTCTTCAACACTATCGCCCCACTACATCCTACGGCGACCCTTCCTCCTCGTTTGCCGTATTTCTGCTGACCCTCTGTGATACATTGCAACGTTTAGACGACCAGAAGCAGAGCCTCGATCAAGGTAGTCAACTAATCTTCGCTACATCCTATCACAAAATGCTTTCTGACGGTGGCGGGTTATTATTATATCGTACCAATAACAAAACCAAACTTATTCTATTTCGCTTAATTTCCCTATCAATTTACTTTTCCAATCTCTTGGTGCTGGTCCAGTTTAATAAGTATATAAAAAGTAATATAATTTGTCTTTAACACTTTACTCAATGTATGTTTTTTTCTTTCTCCTCTTGCGTTTGTCTAGATGCCGACTCTGGCAAGCCCCAAGGTAATTACAACTTCAAATACAATTATTATCAAAACTAGAATTAAATGGTTACATGCTTGTTGTCGGCTTACTATTTCACCCTTCGTACTCGCTCTCTGTCTATATCTTTCTCGGTCTCTTTTCTTTTATCCATTTTTTTATAAATGAAAAACTAACTCTTAAACTATTATTATTTTGTGCATTTTGAAAATTGAATAACAAACGTTTTGTTTCCGTTGACAACTTTTACATTTAAAGTCAATTACGTATTTATTTATATGGATTTTACAATCTATTTTTAATTGACAATCCGGACTAACTATTTACAAATATTTGTCTGCTAGGTATTTAATTTTATGCTATACAAAATACTTTTAGTGATATTCAATTGTCTGCAATTTAATGGACATTTAGTAGAAGCTAGAAAAAAGTTTAATAAATTCAATGTTATCCTATCATGCACATTTACCTTCAATTATTCCAATCGCTTTACTAATAAAATACAATTTCTTTTATTGTTGATGACAGGTATTCATATAGAAATAAACTTTTATAAAAGGTCATAATTGGCCTATGTGTCAACTGAAATCTAAATAATTACGAAATTTAAAACAATTATTGGCATAATCATAGATTAATGCGTAATTAAAATGCCAAAAAATATGCATAATTCAATTAGTGACGCTTAATTACTAATTGACTTTTTTAAATTTTCCAATTATATTAACCAAAATTCCTTTGGGGGTGGTGGGTACTGCATAATAGCTTGCTATACGCCTTGTTGTTGAAACAGCCGTGCTGATGTTGACAATTTTATTTATTTCGTTTCTGATTTGCATTACCCTCTTCATATACCTGGCCAACACACACACACACACACACCCACACACACACGCACACATGCAACTACACGTATATATATATAAACACATGCATACATGCTATCGCTTGCACCACCGACAATTGCGTCCTGCCTGCCTTGTACTGTCCCGTCCTCATTGCGCTGTTCAATTTGGTCAAAATGCAACTGTATCGACATCGCCATCGACATCGACATCGCAACCGCAATCGCAATCGCAAACGCATTTGCAACACTTCTTGCAACTGCAAATGCAACTGCAAATGCAAATCGGCAACGTCAATACTCAACACAATCAAAAAATGCCAAACTAACCGAACAGAGTTGCGTCCGCATGGACAAACTCGTGAATTGCCAGTGTTGCCACGCTCAGATAGCACATCGGAATTTATGCCACTGGAAGAGAAGGAGGTAGAGTACTTCTTTGCCTCGGATGCCTCAGCTGTTATCGAGCACACGAATCGCGTCATCTACTTGGAGGTAAGAACAACAACAGAAAGGACAAATAACTAAATCATTGTACTCATAACTCCAACTTACAGGATGATGATGTGGCTGCTGTACGGGATGGTACGTTGAGCATTCATCGCTTGAAGAAGAGCCTGGACGATCCGCATGCCCGCGAGATAACCACACTGAAAATGGAGATACAACAGATCATGAAGGGCAACTACGATTACTTCATGCAGAAGGAGATATTTGAGCAGCCCGAGTCGGTGGTGAACACAATGCGCGGTCGTGTCCGCTTCGATGGAAATTCGATCGTGCTCGGCGGCATCAAGGACTTCATTCCAGAGATCAAACGTTGCCGTCGCCTGATGCTGATCGGCTGCGGCACTTCGTACCACAGCGCCGTTGCCACGCGTCAGCTATTGGAGGAGCTGACCGAGCTGCCAGTCATGGTTGAGCTGGCCTCCGACTTTCTGGACCGCAACACGCCCATTTTCCGTGACGACGTCTGCTTCTTTATCTCGCAGTCGGGCGAAACTGCAGACACTCTGATGGCCCTGCGCTACTGCAAGCAGCGAGGAGCTCTCATCGTGGGCATCACCAACACTGTGGGCAGCAGCATCTGTCGCGAGTCGCACTGCGGCGTCCACATCAATGCCGGTCCCGAAATTGGCGTGGCCTCCACCAAGGCGTATACATCGCAATTCATCTCGCTGGTTATGTTTGCGCTGGTCATGTCGGAGGATCGCTTATCGCTGCAAACGCGTCGTTTGGAGATTCTGCACGCACTGTCCAAGCTGGCTGATCAAATTCGCGAAGTGCTCAAGCTCGACTCCAAGGTGCAGGAGCTGGCCAAGGACCTCTACCAGCACAAGTCGCTATTGATCATGGGTCGCGGTTACAACTTTGCAACTTGCCTGGAGGGTGCTCTGGTATGTTCAAATCCCGTACCCCCAAGTTGACTTAACATTTGATCATTTCTATTTTTACAGAAAGTGAAGGAATTGACCTACATGCACAGTGAGGGCATTATGGCCGGCGAGCTGAAACACGGTCCATTGGCCCTCGTGGACGATTCGATGCCGGTGCTGATGATCGTGCTGCGCGATCCCGTCTACGTCAAATGCATGAATGCCTTGCAGCAAGTCACCTCGCGCAAGGGTTGTCCAGTGATCATCTGCGAAGAGGGCGACGAGGAGACAAAGGCCTTTTCGTCGCGCAACCTTGAGATTCCCCGCACCGTCGACTGTCTGCAGGGCATCCTTACCGTCATACCCATGCAGCTGCTCTCCTATCACATCGCCGTGCTGCGCGGCTGCGACGTCGACTGTCCGCGTAACTTGGCCAAGTCCGTAACAGTGGAGTAAGCAGTCCTTCTACCAGGGCTGGGGCGCTCTAAGTACTTACCTATAGCGCGTTCGTGCGCATTATTTCCATGAATTTCTGTATATGCATACACCCATACAATCACTTACGCATGTGTGAACCGCAACCGATACACACATAATTTGATTTTACGATTACCCTTTCACACATCAATATGCAAACTACTTTCTATAATTAAATTGAAATTGTTTTGTTAAAAGCGTTTTGATTTCGAATATGGCGGGCAATCAAATATCTTGGAATTAGTTTACAGGCTTAACTGGCCGAAAATTTTGGAATATGTTGAAAAATTGTTGAATTTTGCATTTATTGATTGGCACATTACATTTGCGGAGTCCCAGTTGACTTTACTGTTTATCTAAGTTTTTAGCATAATTGCAATTCCCTCAGGGATACTTTGGTAAGTTGTATAATTCGACATTTAATTAAACTCAACTTTAAATTGGATAACATAAAAATGTTCCACAAGAACAACAAAAACAAATACAAACACAAAAACAAAAACAGCGCCGACAGCGCGGTTACCGTGGAACGCCACTCGTGCGGCAAATGTGAAGTTCGTTTTTATTGAAAGCTGCGGTGGTATCAGCAATAAACGGTTATGTCTTCAAGCCACAACCGAAACCAACTACCAACAACCAAATCCAAGCAAAACACCAACGAATAAATGGAAAATATCAAAATGGCCACCGCTAAGCCAAATTCGCTCTGGCGTCGGTCCCTCTCCATCTGTGGTAGCCATTGCAATCGCCAGGTACTCGAACACACTCATCCTCACACGCACACAAGCACACGGGCGAGCACACTCGCGCACACACGGAACTTTCACCGAATTGAACAAGCTCAGCAATGTTCTTATTATTTTCAATTCCCATTGAATTTCCGAAGGGCACATAATCTAGATTAAGGGCTACAGAACGAAGACCGTAGACACACTTGGACCCCGGCCAGGCGTTGCTCGAAGCCAAAAGGCGTTAGACATATTTGGGTTGATGTTTTCATTGGCAACAGCAGCTAACGGCCAATTCCACCAGTTAAGTGTATTGTTTTTCTCCAAAATGGCCGCAACAAAACAAATTTTAGCAAAAATGTTGTTTAAAACCATCCCGAATGACTATGGGCGAAAGGCAGTTACTGATTGAGTCTTTACTTAGGTATACTTTATTTATACTTTACAGAAAAACTCTATCTTAAGATTGCTTCGGTTAAACGAGCTGTTGCATTAAAACATTTTTCAAAAATGTATTATATATAATATACAGACGTTTTGTGTAATTATTTCTTGGTTTTGCCCATTGTTTTTGCCCATTGGGTGCAAATATCTTGGTGGTTAATTAACCCACGGACTGTCAATATGGATATGCGACTTACTAAAGAAAAGTTAAGCTGTCGGGGATTATGTGGTATGTGTGTGGGCGAAATTGAAATGCTTCGCATATACATATATATTTATTGCAATGCCTGCCAAGTGGAAACTCTGCGGCAGACCATCTGCCAATTGGTTTTCGAGTGCATTACGTTTAGTGGGTTTTATAAAGTGTCAGCGTATTTAAAGTTCTTAAGCCGTGAAACTCAACCCGAAAGATATTCGCTTGCGGGTTGATGTTAAAAAGTCTCGATGCCCAAACTATGGATCAACTCTTAACCAGCCAACCAAAATGTGGTGTTTGCTGCGAAAATGAAATGAAATGAAATGAAAGCATGTTTATTCATTTCCCGACAAGGCAAAAACTTGTGAAACTGTTATACAAACACGTTCAGGTAATAACATAAGAAACTTTTATCTTGCCACAGTCGTGAGCAGTTGCCTTTACCTTACACCTATACCAGCACCATTTCCGTTTCCGTTGCTGCTGCTGTTGCTGTTAGCAAAGTCCTTGTCGACCTCGATGGAGGCACGTTCAGCTTATTTCTACAATTGCCTCATTAGAAACTGTAATGCATATCCGGCTTATGGCCAATTGCCGCACATTTTTAACGGTGTTTCCATTCGTTTCGGGCCAATTCAATTGCGGAAAGTGTGAGTCTTGTGTCGAAAGTTAAATCCACTTCTACTAGGGACTTGTATTAAAGCAGTTATTGATTATATATATTTAGCTAACCATCTAGTACACAGGCTTAAAGTCAGACCCTCGCCAACTACTTAGGACGATTGTGTAAATTACCAAGTATTCTGTGTTGTTGTTGTTGTTGTGCTATTGTCATTAGCTAGATAACAGTTGGTATAACTCAGATCTCATCTGTGGCAACGTAAGCTACAAGTCAACGGGCGCTTGTTGACTTTTCGCTTCGGCACTCAATTTATTGGGCCAATTGGTTGGACACTTGTGGGTGGCAGGGCAGGGGTGGCGAGTTGTGTGGATTGACGCCATTGATTGATATCAAATGGAGCGGGTGATGGGCGACTTGGACTCTTGGGGATTTGTGGTATTGTGGTAGTGCGTTTTGCGCCACGTTAGCAACAGACGCTCTGGTGTCAATTTATTTTTCAACGTCAGTAGTCAACCTAAGCTTCTATTCAGGCCCTTCGACAATAAAGATGACAGCAAAGATTCCATTTGTGCAAATTGTAATTGTCAGGCACAGGACAGCGCCCCGAAAACTTCCACATGTCTGCACAAAAAAAAAATAAATATATAAAAACGCGTTTTGTTTTCTGTGCATGTTTTGGATGGGCAACTTTCAACGGGTTTTTCCGTATCTATGTTTAGCAGCTGAATTTACCTTCGGGATGATAAATGCTTTTGAGAGACTCACAACGGAGCCAGGCTCAAACTTCGTGAAACATCCTTGGAGAGTGGGCGGGGAAAGGTAATTGAATATACATATTTGCAAAGTTATCTCATTTCATTCGCCACAGTTCTAAGAGCTGCGCGTAAACCCGTTTTAAATATGCAACAAAAAGTTGGCAAAGTTAGTTCAGAAAATAACTTTTGCAATGCCGCGTGCGGACTTTGTTGATAGCTGTTAGGGGGTTAAGGGGGTTTTGGTTTTGGTGCTGTCCATGTCCATGGGACTCTGTCGACGTTTTCGTTGTTATTGTTTAGCCAAATAAAAAGCTGGTTTGGGGTTGCCAAGTGCCAGTGTATCAGTCAGTTGAAAAGTTTCGAAACAAAGGCAATTCAATATAATTCAAAAAATAATTGTTATGTCTTTTGTCAAAAAAACAAAATATTTATACAAAGTGGAACAAAAATAGCAGCAAAACAATGACATCCACGCAGGTTCCAAGAGGGCAGGTGGCTAAATTCAGAATATATCCAAAGACCAAATAGGCAAACTTGATATTCTGCCGTCTAATAATGAACCAGTGGTAACGTGGACATGTCTGTCTTTTCAGTCCTTGGCCAACAAATTGCTTTTAGATCCCTTCATTTCACCCAACATGAATATATGCCGTAGTGCATATCAGCAGCATGAAAATACTTATGTACTACTATAAACATACTGTCATCCAATAAGAAGAACAAGTGTGGTACTGAGAGCTGCAGAAGCAATCGCTTTCTGTTTCAATAACAACAGCTAGCTACACATTGGTTTTATTTGCAATTCAAACGCAAATTTCTAAGCCACAGCGGGCTCAGAATGGAGATGCGTGCCACATAAACAACAACACCAAAAGCAACCAACGCAAAGAAAATACCAAAGCAAAAATTCTTGGTAAGAACTTACATATTAAAGTTTTCATACCCTGTATTCATGTGCAAAAGTTGATAATTTCCGCGTATAAATAAGCTTTTCCCTGTTTCCGTTATTCTTAAACTTAATTTAAAGGGTAATTTAATAAAGCATAATAACATAATCATAATCGAAACATCCACAAAGAATATCTTATAGTCGAGCAAACTCATCTACTTTGCGGTTACCGTGTCATATACTAGCTTTATGGCAAAGGGACAACCAGTTTCGTTCGACAATTCGAGGTCCCGGTGCAAATTTACGCTCCGCAAGACAGCTGCGACCGTCTCAGACGTTTTCCGATTCTTTCTAGCTGTGTACGCCGATATGTTTCCAATGGGTGATGCGAAAACCTCTGGCTGAGGCCATTTTGCATAAAAAAATAACGTCGCTCATACGCCATGTTGGCTATAATATTTCGTGTAACTAATGAACCACGCAGCGTCATGTGCGTTGCCACTTTCGGTTGCGGTGTGAGTGGATGGGTGGTTGGTTGGATGCGTCGTTGTTGCGTCTTGGTTATTCAACTGTTGTTGCTCTCTTGTGGCTGCTTTTGTTTGTTTTTGCTTCTGCTTTTGCTTTTGCCCAATCAAAAACGCACATACAATCTTACTATTGACTGCACATGTGTATGTGTTTGTATCTGTGTGAGGGCGTCGGTAGGTGCACGAGCAGCGTCCCACGGCAGCTTCGTATGCAAACATATTTATGTGGCTACGTGCTGCTGCATATCTTTTCAAAATTTTACATTTCACCAGAACGACAGGCAACCAGTGAAAACATTTCCCTTACTTTATTTGCATGCTCTTCATGTCCCTCGCCAATTCACGTTCAGGTTTCAGGCTCATCTGTATACACACAGCACCTACAACACGCACACAACAAATAGGGGAAGCGGCCGGAACGCCTAGTGTATGACAAATAACTTTTGACACATGATGCCACAATACCCACCATGAATTTCATTGCATAATACGCAGAATTGCAATGATACCAAAAAATTGAGAAATATTCGACAAGAGATTTCCAGCTAGTTTTTTTTTAAGAACAAACATATAATTAACGATTGTCGGCGGAAATATACAAAATTTTATACCGTTCAACAAGTTTGATATTTAATAGGGACCCAAAGTGCTTGTTATACGAGACGTTAAATAGGAAACAAAAATAATGGTACATGTATGCTAAGTAAGTGCAGAACATATGCCTCGGTTTTGGGAAGACTCTTGAAGCTGTGCAACATTAAAAAGATTTATTAGCGCAAAGTGGATTTTAACATAAATCAGATAGCTTTTAAGGAACACGAAAGACGCTTACCTACCCAAAAGTAAAATAGATGATCTCAACACCCCTCACAAGTAAACTGCCTTTGGCGAAGAATTCATTTAGCCGGGAGAGTGAGAATTACTCTCAATAGTTGGATGCCGTCAGGCACTCTGGGCCTGTTTTAAATCATAAAATATTTATGCTCCCCTCCGGGCGCGCCTGTAATTCTATTTAGTTTACGGCCCTCCATAAATTGAGTGGGCATAAAATACTTACACCGAAACACATTTAATCGAAATCTGTACAGCAGCCCTAATGGACAGGCGACGGAACAGCGACGGCTGTTGAGTCCAACTCCTTCGGTAATGCCAGGCAGTTAATTCTGTTCAAGGACATAGCACTCTCAAGGACATGTTGCCCATGTGGCGCTGAACTTGAGAGCCTTCTCAATTACCCGGCACGTGTCCTGTCAAACAAACAACCTTAGACCACATTATGTCTGATCTAATGGCTTTCATATTTCTGTAAAGTTGATTGCACCGCCATAAAAATGAATGGCCAAACTAACCCGAGGTGTCTGAGCAGAAAACCAAAAACTTAATGCGAGGTATAGACAACTCTGATAACAAATTAACTTTTATGTTGTTTGGCTATAACAATGAACGATTATAATCGCATTCCGAGTTGGAAAATGATTTCGAGACACACTTAACCGTCGCTTGACATGCATGGGGGGTTGTAACAAAAACAATAACATATGCGTATGCCAGTTTTCAGAGCCTGTTGGGAACTATTGTTTAACCTGTATCCCAATCAATAACCATACAGTTAAGTGTTGTAACTAACTAAACACGAAACCCGTTTATTCTCAAAGTCTTATAGGTTAAAATATCAGCTAATTAAACCAAAAATAAATCTAAATAGCCTCTTATATAAGAAAACACATTTCCATGCTCGGCATTAAATTAACACAATGTTCGTTTAAAAAATCCCCAAATATATATATGCTTAATGATTGTAGATTTAAGCTTAGACTGGCTCAGCCGGTTTGAAACCTTGAAACAAAAAGCATCTTCTATAAAATACAAAAACCTGTGGATGTTTTAGAATTAATTCACATTCATATTTGTATTTCCTGACATTCTTGTATCCAGGCGTACTCTTAAGATCGATTCACATTTCGTACTTATTTCTCTGGTCTGAATGTGAATTCGTTCTCTGCATTTTCAACTTCATAGCGTCTACAAAAAAATCAATCAACAAGTCCAAGTGAGTTTTGAAAGCCAAAATTGAATTTGTGTTTGCTTGTGATGTTTTTCCTCTTACTTTTTTTTTAAGTCGGCTTCTAACCGAAACTGGTTTATATGCTAATTGGTCGCATAGAAACATCCATTGTCAATAAGAGCAATATGCGAACTAGTATCGAAAGAAACACTTCCGTACCAAGCAAAATATAGACTGTTCTCAAAGATTTAAAATATATTCTAATTATCGCCAATGAAACGATTTAGTATGTTGAGTATCAATTAACGGATAGACATTCGATAATTGCGATTAACTTATGTTATCTGTATATATACCTACACAACTGCGAGTATTAGTACATTCGAGTATATAATGAGACATTTAACGCTCGGAAGCGGGCAAGTAATAGGCGTTCACGGTGCTAGAAGCCTCATATGAGTATCCATGGCTGGTGGGTGTGGGGGTCGGATACGTGTATCTAGGGGTACTTCTCGTTGTAGTCTCCTCCGTGTCCTCGGTGGTGCTGCTCGTGGGTGTTAGTGGCGTTGACGTTGTAATTGGCCTGACGGGATGTACTGTAGGCTTCGGCGTCGCAATATCGTCGTCTGTTGTTGTTGTGTACACAGATTGAGTGCTGGAGCTAACGTCCGGTATAAAATCTGTGTTTACCTCTGTGGTTTGCTGGGTGACTGGCTTCTCAGTGGTCGTTGTAGAGCCCGATGTGTATGTTATCTCTTTCCGGATGCCAAATCCGCCAAACGATGACTTCGCTTGCAGAATGCTATTCAGTAATTGAATCTTCTGCGAAATCAGACTGGAGATGAACTGAGTGTTGGCGGGTGCAACCGTAACTGTGGACTGGACCGTCCCAGTGGAGTAGCCTGGATTTTAGATGATATATAATATTCAATTAACTTCTCTTGCACTCTCACTTTCGAATTTCATTCATAAATTTACCACCAATCGGCGCAAAAACCTTTACGAAGATCGGCTTGGCTTCCGCCACGAAGACCGCACTCAATACGAGCAGAGCCCAAATCGGAAATGTTCTCGGCATGTTGATGATGACAGCGTCTACGTTATAACTAACCGACCGCCGCGTGTCGCCGCTCACTTTTATACCCAGGGGCAGTAAATTTGTATTTAATTTTTTTCATTTTATTTTTTGTGTTTTGTTAGTTTATGATCAACAGACACTTTGTATCTAGCACTCAAGTGGCTGACAAATATGTTGCGAATTCTGATCTGGCCCTGAATGACGCCTCTATTTAATGGGCAGCATCACGAAGTCATCTCTTGGACAATCTGATTCAATTTCGATCTTATAATAGACTGACGATATATTAATGCATGCAAATGTCGTTTAATCGAATTTGTGCGCATTTATTTTCTAGATTTATATATCATATTTAGCCTTCCTGTTTGCATCGACCAGCCACTAGCATGCGTTTTTTTTTATTTTTATTATTATTGGATTATTTCTGCTGACTTGGCAAAAAAATTAGATATCAAATTTGTGTTTGTATTACAAAACTCTTGAGCTTCAAGCACTATTCAGTTAATTTTTAATTTTTTCTTACTTTATTTATAGTTTGATTAGCGGAGTTGATTTCGAATCGTTTTGAATATTCTTTAATTTAGTAATAATAATAATAATAGATTTCAGATAATATAAATTTAAAGCTACATAATTTCTTACAGTTATTCTTATAAGTTTTTGCAACTACTTTAATATATTTAGCTTGTCTTTAAGCTTAACGTATGATTATTTGAAATCATTGGAATTTCAATTCTCAAACTTACTTGTGCGTATTTACGCTGTAAATTCGTACATAAATTGTAGTTTTCTACTTTATGACAGCAAAATGTTTGCGTTTGTGCTCATCCCAATGAGATACCCATAAATCGTTACATCATAATCTTCTTTCCTCCCTCTCTCTCTCTCTCTCTCTGTCTCTCTCTCTTGGTCTCCATGTGGCTCTCCCTCTCTCGCAGTTTGGCTGTGGTAACACTCATAAAATATTTAAAGTATTGCCAAACAGTTTTACCAACTACCACATTCGAGAGAGTTTGGAGAATGTCTATATGTACTATGTATACATAATATGAGTATTATGTATTTATTTATTGAGTACTGGGTGCTCTTGCTCAAATACATAGGAATTATATGTTTGCATTCATTTATGCAAACAAACATGGACACACTCTGTGTGCCAGTAAATTTTTATTGGCAACACTTTGGATCGTAAAGAAAAACGATTGCCCCAGCCTTTACCGCTGAGACAGCGCGATGGGGCGTTTAATAATTTAACCACGACTATTTAGTTTCCATTTCCGCAAAATGCTTTCGTGTTAACGCCTCGAATGCAATAAATAAGCTAGTGTGGTCAATGTTAGCCACAATTCGTCCGCAACAAGGCCGGGATCGAGCCAGGTCAAAGTGTTACGTGCCGCATGATATATCCCTATATACACATGTCTCGTATACAAATATATAGTATGCATGAGCATAGGCATTTGTGCCGAGGCAAAAACCAAATCCCTTAATGTTAACCCATAAATATTTCATTTTATTACTCAACCTCAAACAAGGGTTACGCTCGCTTGAGCGACGAGGCATCAAAAAATGTTTGGCATAAATTATCGGACTTTCATGGCATGAACTGGGTCGGGACGTTGCCAACGTTGGGCATTTCGCTTGGCGTACCGTGTACGGGTTAGCGAGGATCTATTCGTTAGAAATATTTCAAAATACGAGTATGCAAACGTTCTTTGCACTCACATTATTTGCAGCCTCTGGACTGTGATTTCATTGAATTTGAAAGAAAATCACATCAACAGAACCCAAAAGCAAGAAGTGACGATTAAGATTAATGATTAATCTTTGATGGACTTAATATTGGTTTATTTTCGTGCATAATTTGCCAAATAAAATGTACACAGAACTCAAATCAAATTACTATACATCTCATACTTATATAGAAACGTTTACACACATGCCTGAACACGGCCGTAATCCATAGCTGTCCAACAAATTCTGGCAGATATGGTAACAAACATTTACATGTTTATGTTATGTGAACAGCTTTTCATCTGGCTTAGTTCAAATCGAAACTGCTGCACTAATTGACTGTGACCAATGTCCATGTCCTGGCCGTGTTTAAGCTAAACTGTAAACAAAGATTATCAGCGCACAACTTTTGACAGTTGCTCAAAGTTGACAGACCGAAAATCAAATGATGTTACAATTTAGCCAGAGCCCTAATCTAGAAGTGACCAAGATGCCTTTTGCAAGTTTTCGTATTCCTTTTATATACCGGCTGTGGCAGCGTACTTATTGGAAAGTGCTATTCAATTGCCTTGTTAGAGCTCTAGTCGTGGCCAGACCGGGCCAAAGCCATGGCCAGCTGCCAGCAGAGTTGCCAGGACTGTGACTGGCTCTGACACAAGTGCTTGCGGCTCTTTGCTTGAATGGGAGCGCTTTAAGATTTTTTAAAAAAAAATTGTTCTATGCCTTTTTTTGCTGGCGAAAAGGAAAGTGCGAAATTGGCACACCAAGCGGCCACCCTGTGCACGGAGACTGATCCGGACGAGGGATCTGGGACTGGGTATTGTTATCCTTGTACTAGCAGCGGCTGGAGTAGCGCCGTCTGCGCCATTGTCGATGTGGATGTAGATTTAGTGGAAAAAATGCCATAATGTTACAACTACAAACAAGAAAACAACAAAGTGCGTAAAACTTTTAAGTGCTTTCGAACATTTTGACAAGTTGACTTTTTGTTGCTGTAAATGGGACCAATAATGTTCCAAAGTAAACTTATTTTCCTGACATAATCAATGAAAATAACGTGAATAGCCATCAGCCGAGGGGAAGCGCCGATTTCAGGTTTATTTTCAACTCGTTTGTTTTTGTGCTCCAAAGTTATTTCCTAACTGCCAAATGTGACATACATTTTTCTTGGAAATTTACACAGCAGCAATCACAAAATCTTATGTATTTTCCAATTTCATAAATATATTGAATACCTTAGCCTACAATTTTTTATTTCGAGCACTTTGGAATATTTGAACCGTAGTTTATTAGGTATATTGGCAATCGAAATGTAGCTTTGAAAATTGCAAATGTTTAACTGAAAAGGTATACAACTCTCGGTGCTGCAGGCCAAAAATCCCCAATTGATTTTGCATATTTGGTCGGTAGAACGAAAATGTCAAAAGTTGGACTGTTTTTGCTGATGCTATTGACGGCTGTAGAGGGCAACTAGTGCACACGAATAGCAAACTCTACCTTTACCACTGTCCATACCCTCTCTCACCCACACACACACACACACACACACCTTAGGCTACACTTACAATTTCACAAACGTGAGGACGTCAGTACCAGTTGCTGCAATTTGAGCAAACAGACATGAAACTTGTGTGAAATGGCTTCCTATGGGAATGTTTACATCTGGAATGAATTTGCAAACTCTGACAGTTGCTTGCGTTTTCTGTCAGTCAACGAGTCAGCGTCAGTGTCAGCAGGACAGACACCCAAATAGACAGACGGATAGACAGGCAGGCTGGCAGTCAGAGAGACAGGTATTTATTCGCTTGTGCTTCCGACATTTCGTCTCGTTTATTTAATCGGGAGCCATTCGACAAGTTGAAGGGTGCGATTAATTTAAAACTTGCCAATATTTCGCATTTTCCATATCCCGAAATAAATACGGCCATGTTGCACAGTGTCAGGTTTCCATCTCACGCGCTGTGGCCAAAAAGGGTGCTGGGCCAATGTCGAAAGCTGTCGACTCGAATCGAACCCACTGGAGATCCCACTGGCAATGTGTGAAAGATTTTATCACGTATAGAACCCATTAGGTGGCCATGCGACCAGCTCACATTCCAAAGGACACATTTACATCTATACTTTTGAGGTTAAGGACTACCAATAGTTGGCGTGGCCGCAGGCCGTTTGATTTTCCATTACTGCGAATGGGCATAATATGGCAACTCATCCTGGCGGTAATCGAGTGGCCCATAACCGTTACCATCAACATAATGATTGACATAACCATAACCCCCAAGCCAAAAACGCGACGAGCTTCGCCTCAACCAATTTCATTTGGCAGTTGGCAGTTGCCCGTTAGCCGACCACAAAATGCGATGATTGCAGGAAGGTTTAGACATCTCTGAGAACTGGTAATCAGTTAGCGGGAGTAAACTTTCTTCTTCTTCAAATGCCACAATTGGTGGCGTCTCCCACCTGGTTCATTCGTTAAGCCAATTCACGAAAATGCAATTGCATTTAGTACTTTTCTAATTTATTTATTTGTTGATCTAAGAAATGTTTTTAAATTGGCAAATAAAATTGCTTTAAATCTTGCTTAACTTTTTGATTGCCATAACTTTTTATATAATAAATTCAAAGCAAAGAAGAGAACAAAGGCGTATGAAAGGAAAAAAGAATAAAAACAAACCAACATTCAAATACATTTAAAACATAAAGTGCTTAAATATACTTATACTTTAGTTATTTGTTTGTTTTCGGAATAACATGGGAAATTAAGTAAGTTATGTATCAATTAGGTAAGCGATTAGCTTTTGGCATATTTATCGATGTCTATTAAATTGCTTCACCATAATTTCTTCTGACAGCCCTCCCCGTTGATTAATGCTCCAGGGAAGCACAAGCACAAGCACTCCCTTACCCTCCCATGCAGAGGGGTAAATACATTTATTGGCATGAATATGCGCATATTTGTGTACACATTGCTTTGTGGCTTTGGTACCAGTTCTGGACACCGATGGCCAACATTCCAACAAAATCAAATAGTCAGGTTTGGTTATGCAATTTAGTACTTAGGTGTAATTGGAGTGGGACAGCTACGAAGACACGGACTTAGCACTGACTGCTACTCGTAACAAGCACAACAAACTAATTAGGTTGCTTCAATAATAGCACTTCCGGCGGGTACTCTGACTCTGCTCGATATTGAAGGTGAGGCGGCGAGGGGTCAGAATCTGTAGCAGCGTTTACCCTCGCGCTAAACGAGCTCGCGCTTGCTCCTGCATAATAATCAGATGAAGAACTAAGCGATTTGCTGGCATTGTAGTTGCTGCGCGAACTGGCGTCCAGGTGCCATAAGAGGCGCCCACGGAGTCACGGAGTGTTGCAAAGGGATGCGCTGGGCACGTATTAAATCCAATGAGGTCGCATTCATTGCCCAAATTGATTCAATTCCTGAAACCTGGTGCCGCAACTCTACATCAGATGCATCAACGCAGCAGCCAAGTTAATTTAATAGTTAACGCTATTTGGCTCGACATTCGTTGGTTTTATTGAGCAATCCCGTGTGCTGCTGGTGATAATCCCAGAGCAGCAGCACATTACTGCCGTGCTGCTTAGTCATTGTGCCAACGTGACCAGTCTGTGCTCCAGTTGCGACCGTTAACCACTTTATTTGCAACACTGCGCTTCGAGTTCTAGCTGCCAATTAGTTGTAATTAGCTCTAATTGCATTATGATGTACGGGATAAAATAGAACGCTACAGCAGTAAAGTGTTAAACCCTTGAAATATACAAATTATAATAAACAATTAGTAAATATGTATCTATATAAATTTGAATAATATTTCATTGTAGACGCAGCACTTGTTGACATTTATAAAAAATATATTTTTTATATCATTCTAATTTAAATTTAAATTTTGACGACCTCTTTATTCATTAAACTTTGGAAGGAATTTGTGCGAAGCTTTTTTAGAAGAAGTTATATCAGTGAAAGGCAATCATTCATCACGGATATAAAAAGTATTCACAATACAAAACTAAAGTTGCGTCATGTCAAAAATGGTATTGATTCAGCATTAACAAATTTAAATTCAATTGCAAAATAAACATAAGGATTTTTGTTATGAATTTTGTCTTGATACAGAAAGTTTAATATCAGCGAAAATTAATCAATCAAGCGTGCAAAAAAATAAAAAGGGTATCCAACTCACAAATGATTCAAGTAATTATAGTTTATATATATTGATTGCATATATGTATTGTGACCAACAATGGTTTTCAAAACAAGCACATAAGAATATTGATTTACAACTTGTTAACAGCATTGTTCTTTCATTGAAATAAATATAACAATAGAAATGTAAACGGATTCTTGAAACCCATTGTGCGTTCCCGGCACTCATTGTCGTTAAAATAAACAACATAAATGAAGGCATCTTATGTTTTCTTTAAAATACCTATCATTTTCATTAAATCAGTAAATTTAAATCAATGAAAATGTATAAACTGGCATATATATATATATAAATTTCAATTACTTTGCACGAACCTTGCAGAATGTATCGTATACTTATGTGAGGATTGCGGACTCACAACTCTGTTGGAGACTTGTCTTTGGCAATTTCACACGTCGACAAAAATTGAATTTAATTTATACGCCTTGCCAAAACACATTTCTGGCACACAGTCTGATCAGAAGCTTGGCGAGGATATTTCTCGGCATTGTTGATGCCGTGTCCGAGCCAAGAATTTGAAAACAATTCGCTAGCCTGGCAGTACGCTTTGTTTTACCATCAAAAAAGCCAAAAAAAAAAACCAAATAACAAAAAAAAACAGAGAAGCTAACAAAGAGAAAGTACAGAGCAAAACAAAAGCGAATCGGAAATGAAATTTTGGTGTATGGATTTGGGCGCACATCGATAAAGATTTATGTAGGTGCCTTTTGGAATGTCTTTGCATTGGGTGATGCCATAAAAACAGACATATGAGTTGAAGCTGGCACAGTTTTGTCTGTGTGTCGAGATGTGTGTGGGCGTCGACATAACACAAGTGGGCGTAGTGGACGAACAAAATGAATTGGCATTGCTGAAAAATTACATATTTTCATTTGAAAATGCGTCTGGCCCGGTAGTGGTATTGACACAATATATAAGAGTATGAAGCACTTCAGATGAATACAAATTTGACTCCATTAGCAAACAAAACATACATTGTAAACATGTATAATATAATGGCCGCAAAGCCAGAACATTTTGCGTCGACTCACTTGCCTCTAATAACTTCAAAGACTTGACGAGTTTCAGTTCATTGGCTGATGCCTGATTTGCATTTCATGGGGGCCGCACCTGAGTAAATAACGGAGCCAGGACGAGGGCTAAGGCCATATTCCACACCCACTGCGCAACTTGAAGTGAACGCATTACGTTGATTGGCAAACGATGATTAAAAAATGGAATGAATCATAAGCTGGCCCCTCTTTTTTTCAAATAACCGAACCAGAACCGGCATGTTCTGAATTTTGATCTGTGGAATTTCTTCATAATTACAAGCCCGTCAAATGCCGTGATTTGCAAATTGCAAACTAATTAAAATTCCAAATTCCAAACTGACAATGTCGAAAGACTGGGCAGCTCTGGACTGTTGAGTGGGGTGCTAAGTGTAATATGTATGTTTATGGCACATTCTCCTTCTTCTTTTCTTTTTTTGGAATATTGAACGAACAGTTTTGTGCATTTCTTAGTAATGTAACGAGCCATCGTGATTCCATCACAGTCTGCACTGCTGCCAGCTTAAGATCTCTCATGGGTAATTTCACTTTGTGTGAGCAATGGGCGAAAAATTAAGCAAAAGGAAGCTGCAGCAGAACGCACAGAACAAAGCACAGAGCAGGGCAAGGGACGAAAGCAAAATGATAGCAAATAAGGAAGGGAAAGCAAGTCCGCGAACGCGAAGCAGGACGCTCGTAAAGAAATGATTTCGAAAAACAATATCCGCTCGGTTATTCTTTAGCTGCGCAGCTGCTGCTGCTCTTTGGGCAGTGAATTGGCGCATTGCATATTTCTGCAATTTATTTGCGCTTGAATGAAATCCCCAAGATGCGCGTTCACAGCCACACTGTCGAGGGAGATACGTTATTAAAAGGCTTTTAATAAAAATCAATTTATGAGCCATAATCAAAGGCCGGCCACTCAAGCTCTGCTTGGTCCGGTCTGCAGAGCACAGAAGGAAATTGTGCGTTCATTATTTGAAATGCCATATTCACCTGCGCCTTGATTACCGATGAGATGCGCTCCACTTATGAGCTCCTTCGATTGCAAATATTGAGAACTCTTCAAATGCTGACTTTTCGTTTCAATATTATTAGTAGTAGTCTCCGTAGAAGTTACTCATAAAAAATGTAAAGGAGTACCTCATAACTTATCAATAAGTTTACAAATCTACATAATATATATACCAAAGACTTATCTGTATCTGTGTGTTAAATCTAAACAATTTAACCTCCTTATATGTATATTAAGAACCTTTTTTGTACATTCGATTACCAATTCATTTTTATGCTGTCCCAAGAAACTGGCAATAACACTCCAAAAGTTTGTTTTTTTATTCAAATTTCTACAGTTCAACTTGTGCTTAACAATGCAAATAATCTCAAGAAACGTGCTGAAATCTAATAGTGTGCAAAACGGATACATAAATAACATTAACTTGTTTACATATTCACAAAAGAAATATGTGTATATTGTATGTTTGGGATAAAAAATAGAAAGAATACACATTCCATTCAGAACGTCAGGATGTCTGTAAAGCCTCATTTTTATCTAATCTCAGATGTTAAATAAAATGTTTTGAACGAAATGCTAATTTTATGGATATTGTGCATAGGTTTTCATGTAAAACAAAACCGACAAGCTTAACTTTTTATAGAGTTTTATTGAATTTTGGTGTAGCCCCACGCACCCCTACAGATCTACTTCCCCTACTGAAAGCAGGGAGTTACCCACCGCACGAAATTAAACGAGAAACAAAAATGAACCACGAAAAGTTTAAAAGGATCCTCCCTCCAGCGATGAGAATATGGTTGTTTTGTTGCCTCTCTTTTACTTTGGGATTTGTTGCTTTCATTTTTAAATTAAAACTCTTAGGAAGAATACAAAGTATAAAACACATTTAAACAAACAAAATGGGGCATGGAGGGACCGAAAGACGTTACACTGCCACTAAGGCCGACGTGTAAACGATGCGAAAACATAAACATAATGAAAAATATAAACTTAAGCAAACTTAAACACAAAATAAGTCGATAACGTTAGAATGAACAGTGGAATGGCAACGGGATAGCAGGCGAGGGCGAGGGCGACGCCGAGGGCGAGGCAATGCCAGAGTATGGAATAAAACTTGGAACTGACGGCGCGAACACGTTCCTTTGATGCTGCACTGAAATACGTGAGTCTGTAGTTGAGATTGGATGAGTCGCCGGTCAGACGCATCAGTTCACATCAACTTAACACGACGCGTCGGCTCATTGGGTAAGTTAAGTTCATCTGCAGCACGTGATGGAAAGCCAGTCGATGGCATTGACGTCCGCGTTTGGTACAGCTTTGAGCAGCTGCTGCTGTTGGTATTGTTGTTCTCCTTTTTCCGTGTATCCACCAGTAAGTTTGCGTTTTGCTTAAAAAACTATGATATCAAAAGAAAAACTCAATCATGTATACAAACAGCTGTTGGGGTGGCACTAGGGAGCGCTGCAAAAAATTATTTATGTATTATGTTATATTATGTATGTGTGCAGTTGTGCCACAGCTGAACGCTGGCTCTGTTTGAAATATCAGTCAAATCGAATTTTCATAAATCAACAAGTTTGAAATAACTCACAAACAGGCAACACGCAGTTTACATGCCCGTATTTTATAATGGGCCAAAGGCAGCCAATTTATTCGCATTAGCATTTA
Source organism: Drosophila nigromelanica (assembly GCA_004149465.1). Classification (NCBI taxonomy): domain Eukaryota; kingdom Metazoa; phylum Arthropoda; class Insecta; order Diptera; family Drosophilidae; genus Drosophila; species Drosophila nigromelanica. The sequence continues at coordinate 27,711 of SCDS01000100.1, read as the reverse complement.
TAATATGAAAATGTGGTAGAATATAATAAAATTTTATAATAGAAATAATTTTCAATCTGTTTTTTTTTTATATTTTTGCATTGACATAGACAGAGAGAGAGATTGATTTATTACGATGGACAATATGATTCATGGCCATAATAGCCTTGGCTTAGTTGACCTATAATTAAACATTGAATCCATCAAATAACGAGTAAGAGAATGCGTTAGTTGCATAGAATCGGTTCTGATCACGTCTGATTTGTGTCAGTGTTTTTATTCATACGACACACATACATATGTACATAAACAAACACAATCACACGTGGATAACTCAAATTCTGCTGGTCGGCAATATGTTCGCGCGTATTAACACAGACACGAGAGCAATAAATTTACCAAACACTCCAAACAAGATTTGCTAATATTTTGGTTCCATGCCGACCATATCAAGTACACAGCGTTGGACTATTTATGGCAAATTCTCCGAGCCTAGCATCGAACCGACGAGTCACTCGACCGGACCCGAAAATGCTTAACGTATTCCGTGCACGCTTATTTCTTCAAGTATGCGTGCTTATAGCAGACACACCAACAAAAACAACAATAACAAAAAACCTGCGAGTAGGTGCATAAGTTTGCCTGGCCGACCCTAAGCGTCTACCGCACACACTGCACCCCACCTTGGCTAAAACACCAGGCCTGCATTCTCTGGAGGTTTGCCCGCAGTCTAACTTTCCTTTGGCCTTCTGTCAGGATGTGGATGTCGATGGGTGTGTGTGTGTGTGTGTGTGGTTTTTGCTTGAATGTGTTGGTGTTTTCCTTTAGGTTGACCGCTCATTTATCACCGCAAAGTCAACCAGAGTTTGACCTTCATCAATTTTATTCGTGCATGAATTGCGGGCCTGTCTATGCGCATCTTTTCCGAAATGAGCTTCCGTTCTCGAACTGTATAATTTTGGGATGCACTACCTTAAGTTGGGAGCACTGGCGAGTCCTAGCTGAATAAATATGTAGATACCATGTATACATATAATGAAATATGATTATGTACCATATGGGTTAAATTATTCGGATTTATTTGTTGCTGTTGTTGTGCTTATTTTTGGCTTCCGTTTCTGTCATCTCCAATTACTTTTTGTTTCAGTTGACAGTTTATTGAGCCTTGTACTCTCCTAGAGCCCACTGTATGTGTATATACTTTTAAAAACTTTCTTTAGTTTCGGGTCATATTGAGGTATGGTCTTGAGGATGTGTATAGTTATAGCACTTAGTTTATCCGGCTAAGTAGTGGGCAGTTCTGCAGACTTATTATACACTTTCGCGCTTTAGCAGAGAGTAAAAATTTTACGATTTGATTACACAAGCGGAGCGGTAACAAAAATAACATAAAACTACCTCTGAGCAAACGTTTCCTGTACATTAACTACTAGGCAAATATATCTGACGATGCCTGCCGAAAATTCTTAAGTGTAGGCACAAGTTGGCTCAAGTAAAATTATTGCCATTTGAACGAATAGAATTAAGCGGCTCTCGTAAACATAGGCTAATATCTACGCAAGGTTTACGGTGGCATTAAACGGCTAACGTTGAGCCATAAACAAAAATGATTAAAAAACAAAAAGAAAATTTGTTGAATTAAAATACATTAAAGCCGGCCTGAAAATTAAACAACCTATTAATAAATCATTAAACGAAAAAAATCAATAAACGGCAAATATATTTCAAACACTCGGTGAAATGAAATACCATCTGTTACTTGGTAAGTAGTGAACAACTGTCAACGTTCCTCAAGTCTCAGGTACAAGTTACTTAAACCCGACCTACGCAATGTTCTGTGGCCTGTAAACAAGCGGTTGTAATTTAATTTTCCGGCTTATGAAATATGAAGAGCCAAACGACAACTCTCTCATAATAACATTTAATATTTAGATGCTGCCAAGTAAAATGTAAACAATTGTTAAAAAGTAAATTTCATTCACTACGGCTGCCCAAGATGAACAGCATTTTCCGTTGGTAAACAAACCAGCTAAAACAACGAAATGATTTTACAATCAAGAGCAAAACAACGCATTTAATTTACCAACTTGCCCCTCCAAACAGACTCCTGGCTGCTGCTCCGATAGAAAGTCACATTGACCGTCAAATTGTAATCAAATGATAAATGTTTAGCAAAAGGGCGACCAGTGCCGTGCCGGTCTCTGGCACTTGAGCGCATAAGTTAGGAAAAACACAATAAAAAAATAAAAGTAAAAACGAAAGGAAAAACCAAGAAGGGGAAACAAGCACAACTGCCCACAAGACGATTATTACAGGTTGCCCTGGACATGGACAGGGACAGGGACAGGGCCAGGAACAGGGACCGCAACACAATTGTTCTTAAGAATAGTAACAGTTAAGGCAGCGTCGGAGCCACTCCGTCTTGTGGCTTTGGGTGTTTTTGCGCGTTGAGCTGGGACTGGACAGCCCAGGCAGGCGAAACGAGTCGCAGGACAATGATTTGCATTTTCTGCTATTTCGGTTTCTGTCTCAGTTTATTCGTTTTTATGACACTAGAAACGCAGCAAAGGGAAAACCAGCGCGTCGCCTGCGACACTCAAATGAGAGGAGTTGCAGGCAGAACACAACAGCTATGCAAAGTTGCCGCCTGCCGCAGAAAAAATTAAAATAAGCGCGCCAAGACAAATTCCAAGTACTTCCAGCTGGAGCCCAGGCAAACTTTTGGCCGGATACAGCGACTAAATAAAATATGAACTAAGGCCAAAGCCAAAGTTTGCGAGCTGCCTTTTATTGCCCCGCTCGGAGATTAGAGTGCGGCAGTGGCAACACAGTGGAAACACTCACTTGGCCCCTGCTGCGTGGTCGCTTCATATTTTTACGAATGTTATTTGTTCGGAATTGCTCTCAAGTTCTTAAGTTTGCTCTCCTGTTGATGCTGCTCCTCCTGATGCTGATGCCGACGCTGATGTTGATGCTGATGCTGATGCAGCGACCGCTTTGTGTGTCGCTGTTGCTGTCAACGCTTTATGTCGTGCAACGGGAATTGTTTCTGCCGTGGGCGGATTTGTGTCGGCTGACACCCTGTACATCCAGCGGATGGGCATTTTAGCCTGCTTAAAAAGGAAGAAATCGCAAAAATTGTATTCTTACATGTTGTCAAATCTCATAATATGTAGTAGTAATTTAAACTTATAAACAATAATGAATGTAAAGCAATTCAGAAGGCAAAACCATAACCAACATGGTCTTTAGGTTAAGTTTTGTAACCAGAGAAAATGTTTAAATAAAGAGGTCAAAATTGTATGTCATATCTACAGCGACTTTCTCAAAGGAACAAAATACCTCAAAATTGTATGATGCCATACAGATAAACCACCGCCAAATGTTATTCTATTCTATTTCGAAATCGCTTAAATTTTGCCAAAGTTATCGAAGTTTAAAGTCCTTATAGACTATTTACTGTTTTTAATCCATTAACTGTGAATCCCTTTTGAAAGGCCTTTTCTACAATTGCCATTCATAATCACCTGCGCCTGCCTGTTAAGCAAAATTAGCGCTAATAAATCTTCGCGATTTATTTTACCTTTATCGCTGGCATTAAGATAAATCTGATTAAAAAGAAAATCATAAATTCCAATATAGCACGGGACAGACGCCTTGAACCTGGCCCACACCCACGGCCACGCCCCCGGCCGCGGTCTTGTCGCATGCCTAATTGCGTTCTGCGCCCCTCCTTTGGCTATGGCTTTCTTATCCCTGCCGTGACAGAGGGCGGCCTAATCCTTTGGCATTCCAAAGGGTTGGATGCCGCCCCGCTATTCAAATCCGAGCACGAACCCGAACCTGAACCCAGAGGCGACCTACCGCCATAATACCAAAGCGGCGACTCATCTGCTGCTCGTCTGCGTGCGTAGCGAAGCTGCAATCTCAACGTGATAAATTATGGCTATTTGAATTCCTTTCGCTGGCTTCGCCTTCCATATTATTGCTGTTGTTCTTGGTGTTCTTGTTGCTGCTGGCATTTGTGTTTGTGATAGTAGTCGGGACTGGCCTGCCAGCCTGGAAATGAAGCGCATGAGTTATGAACCCGGGCAGCGCTGCGCTGCGCTGCGTTGCGTTACGTTGCGTTTCGTATACGCCGCGTTTGCCCAACACATAATTGCCGCTAAGATTTACGTTAGCCCTTTAAATTTATGTTACAAATTGCGCCAACTTTATGTTTATTACGTGCAGAATAATAGGCTTTTGTTGTTGCCAACTACCAACTGCCAACAGCCAACAGGCAAGCGTTATGCCTCATTGCCAACAATGTTACCTACCTGTGCACCCTGCGCGCCCACCCCAGCATATCCATTCACGTGCCAGCATTTGCAGGCTGGGCTCGAACCGAGCACTTCGCATCATAAAAGAGGTATTATCTTCACACATAATTGTATAAATAATGCACTTTTTAGCGTTGACTTCATTCAGCTCAATTTATATATATATATATATATACATATATACATTTTTATTCTTATTTCTTATATTGTTAATTTTTTTATGAATGCACGACGAGTCGAAGCCGCCATATTGCGCTCATTATTAATGGCGCTGATAACACCAAAACGTACTTAGCCCAGACAATTTGAGGCAATTAAAGCACCATAAACGAGAACGATTGCACGACATTGCCGTTAGCCAGTGAATCAGCTAATTTATGTATGGATTTTCCTTGTGTATCCTGTCTCCCGGGTTGGCTGATTGCATATGAAACTCATATCGTGCTGAAACTTATACTTGTGCATACAATAAAATGAAGAGAATGAGCGAGTTAAGTAAATCACATGTAATTATCAATCAATTATAATTAAATGTTCTTTGTTTCTTTTTTCATAAATTGGGAATGCATGTGTTATTTGTACTGATTATTGCATTTCAACCTATTACTCAATTAAAACAGCATAATTATCTCATTAATTGTATGTTAATATGTAGCTACGCAGTTTATTTTCTGAGTAAAGCCAACAAAATGCAAACTATTGAAGGCCGCTATTTTTTACTGGAAAAATATTGAATTCACTCAACTAGCTGAATGATACTCGAATTGTGATGAACGTTTAATAAATATTTAATATTTGGGAAAGTATTCACAACGCATTTCTGAAATAAAAGCAAGCGAAAATGCACTGGCCGAGAGTGATGTACTAAAAATATCCTTTCGCCAATTATTTAACAATCCAGAAGTTATTTCAGCTCCATTTCTATATTTTTAATCGATTTTAGTCACCTTAAAAATACATATTTTTAAATTAAATAATATAGTAAAAGTGGTGGTACAACTTGCGTTTTGATACTAATCAAGTATTTATATACACCATAAGGTCGTAAATACCTTTTAGCATTTTATTTGAATAGGTAAAACAAGTGCTTAATAAAAACGTGCCATATATGTAGTACCAAAAATAATTTTCTTTGCAATTATTTTAATTTCAAAAACCGAATTGAAATATGAATATTAAATATAATTTTGTTATTTGAACTTAACTGGTTTTTTCAATTCAAGGAATTAAACATGAAATGATTTTTAATAAATACAATTTTTTTGGTTGTAAATATATATGTACATGTTGTAAATTTGAAATAATGTTTATAGGTACATGCATACTTGTAGATTCATGTATACACAAGGCTCGTGAGCACATTTATTTAATGGATGAGCATTTTTTGTACTCTTGGTACACGGCGCATATATTTGGGCCAAAAATAAACATTAGACGGAGTGAAAAATGTTAAACTAGGATTTCGTTTACTAAGACTTTTCTTGCCTTTGCCTGGTTGTCACGTACACGGCTCGAGCCAAAAACAACAACATGGCTAACAAAAAATGTAAACAACAACAACACAAGCATTGAGGACCACAAAAAGCGCTTTAAGCGAAAAGCCAAGAAGGAAAAGTGTGCAGCGAACCTTTGTTGATTACATTTCGTAATTAAGGAGATTTTAATATGCCACAAAATTACATAAAACTAATGCATAATTTTACAACACATCTGAGTAGGCACGCACTCACTCATCAGGGGTCCAACTCGTGTTTGACACGTGTGTTTGCGTGTGTGTGTGAGTGTGTGTTTGAATGTGTGTGCGTGAGTGGATGGGTGCAACATGTGTGTTGTCAGCCATTTCGGTGCCGAAAAGAAACAAGGCCGTATGTGGGTTAGATTGGGGAAAACCTATGTAAACAGAACTCAGAAATCCGCTGACTGTTCCGAGTTTGTATTCCGGCCGCTTACTTTGCCTGCTAGCTTTGCCTTTTTTATGGCATATTGTAAAGTATCTTGTTAACATATTTGAGGCATTAACTGAGAAAACTACACAACCAACATACACCCAACACACGTGCACACGCAATGGGGTTTCTGACACAGGCGGAACCAGAGTCAAAGTCGGGGCAAGAAGCAAAAGTACAAATTAATTAGTTGGCCAAGATTCAGAGAGCAACAGCGGAACATCAGATGCGACGGCTGCTACAGCAAACGGTACATACACATACATAAATTGCGCTCGCCGCGTGCAGTTTGCGCACTCGACCAATTTGAAATTGCTCAAATGGGGTAACAAAAGCGCCCAATGGCATGAAGTAAAGTTAAACCAACAAGCGAACTTCCTTCTAACTAATTAGCTGGCGAGGCGGCCAGGCGGCAAGGGATGTGTCTACCCGGGGCCAGGATGTCAACATCAGGCTGGCAACATCTGCATTTCCGAGGAGTAGTCGCAGCATATTACAAATCATTTAATTTGCATAAATTCAGCATTAACATTCAAGTCCGCAAGGGGATCCCTTTAATTGGCATAACGTGCTGGCAGTTTGTTTATTTACTTCTCCTGAGCACAGTTTGTACACACCCCCAATAGTAGCTAGTAGATACACATTCTTAAGATACACTTGTACCTTTGGCATGCAGTTAATGCACTCCTGCTTTTTGTGTATATTGTACGCTTTGAATCAAGTTTGCTATCCAACATTTATTCAAGAAACTTTTAATAAGCCTTTAAACAATTTTTTCTTTATTTTTCGATAATATTAATTCTCGTAATATTACATTTTTACCTACAGGCTTCTGCCCCCAACTTGTAAAACTCATCACTCAAGTCCTCTTTCAGTTTTCCACAAAGTGTCTCCATCACTTTTAAAAAATGAACACACTAAAGCGTCGCTAGAGAACGAGAGGAGCTTAAGAGTACACGTAGGGCGTAGCACTGCAAATAGGCGTCCGCCTGTTAAATTATTCCAAGCGCTGCACTCAAAACTTTGAAGCCAGGGGCCCGCTCCAAAGTAAACTTTCGACAAACTTACACTGGCCTCAGCTAGTGCTGAGTTGAAGACTTTTACATTATTATGAGCTATTATATTTGAACTTAATTTTAGCAATTACAGGTTTTCACTCACAATAATTGTTAGTGCAGGAACAATATTGTCGAATGTAATGACAAAAAAACAAAGTAAACAATAGATCAAATTATCAAAAACCAGTAAACCTTTACACAAACACATATAAATTTGCAACGAAATATTAATAGACCTCGTGCGTTTAATTCTAATTAGTTGAGGTGGGCGTAGCTAAAGTTTTATATTCGGTTGGAGGTAAACCATATTGCACACCTGACCAGAATGCCAAGAGAAGATTGCCACTCGCTGCTGCTGGCAGTCGTTGCAAGTTGTCTGTGCTTTTGCAGCGTTGCCGGACTTAACAATGGCTTAGCCAGAACGCCGCCAATGGGCTGGATGCCATTCGAACGGTTTCGCTGTATTACCGATTGCGTAAAGTTCCCCATGGATTGCATCAGGTGAATATGTAAAGCTTATGGATTGACATATCAACTTTTTTTTGACCTCATTATTCGTGTACAGTGAGTCACTTTTTATGCGCACTGCAGACCTGTTAGTATCTGAGGGATATGTGGCGGCTGGATATGAATATTTAATCATCGATGATTGTTGGATGGAACAAGAGCGCCATGAAATCACAAATGAATTGGTGGCCGATCGAGAACGTTTTCCCAGCGGTCTTAAATTTTTGTCAGATTACGTAAGTCTTCTGTGATAAACATTTTTTCTTAAAATTATTTTATATCGACCAGATACATGATAGAGGCCTAAAGTTTGGCATTTATCACGACATCGGTGAGAAAACTTGCATGCATAATGGACCCGGTGCTAAGGGATACTTTTCACTTGATGCCAAAACGTTCGCAAAGTGGAACGTGGACTATGTGAAGTTAGACGGCTGCTTCACAGGAGGAATGAACCTAGACATTGAATACCCCGCATTTGGCAAGGCATTGAATCAAACGGGCCGCCCCATGGTCTACTCTTGCAGCTGGCCTTTTTATCAAGATCACGTTAGTTACTACTTTCGCTTCTAACGTTGTGAAATGCCAATCTCTTAAATTGTAGCCGAAATATGAATTGATCAAAGAGCACTGCAATCTGTGGCGCTTTGCTGATGATATTAGGGATACGTTCGAATCTGTGTCCGGGACCATGTACAAATACTACGTGAATCAAAGAAAATTAATGAAAAATGCCGGACCTGGGCACTGGAATGACCCAGATATGGTGAGCAATATGGTGAGCAATATTAATTGAACTAATCGAAGTTAAGAAACAACTTTTGGCATCAGCTGGTGCTCGGAAATTTTCATCTCAGCTATGAAGCGAGTCGTTTGCAACTGGCCATTTGGGCAGTGCTTGCAGCTCCGCTCATAATGACGAATGAGTTGAAGACAGTACGTCCTGAAATCAAGGCATTATTACAAAATCGGTAGGCAATTTCATTATACTATAGTATTTTAATATCTGACAAATGATATACATATTCTAGTGATGTGTTAATGGTCAGTCAAGATCCACTCGGTATGCCGGGCTATTGCGGATTGATTTCTGGAAGAATTCAAGTTAGTTTTGACACACTTTCATTTAGCTTGTAGACTCCAGACATCTTACACATTTTAGGTTTGGCTGCGACCTGTCATGCCTTTAAACAACGTATTATTACACTCATTTGCTGTGGCTTTTGTCCACATTGGAGACTACAAGCCCTGCCCACTGTGTCCCCTAACATATGGAATTATCTTGGAACATTTGGGTCTTACCAATACTATGGGATATGTAGTCTATGTTAGTCGAAAATGATTATACGTAATCGCGTAAAGATACTAATTATGTAAATGTTTCAGGATTTGTTCGATACCAATCAACAATTGGGACTGTTTAGGCCTATGGATAAATTTACAACTAAAATTAATTCAGAAGGAGTCATGTTTTATAAGTTCAAGGCTGTAGATATTTACTAAGGTGCAAAATCAATTTATTTTAAAAACGTATATATTTAGATACATCACCTCAAAAAAAAAATCCAGACTTCCGTATTAACAAAAAATACTCTGTTTGCTGCAAATTAACATATTCGCCCATTTGGCTTGTTTTAGGTGTGAATTTGGTGGGACCTACATACATGCAGATTCTCCCCAGTGAAGATAGTATAGCCGGTTTAAGCAATGAATGTACCTGCTTAGGAAATTTTCTCTTTCGGGCAATTCGTGCTCTTTATTGGAATCTGTGAGAAGCACATTTGAAATGGAGGAAATTCAGAGCGAATCATTTGCATTTTATAAGCTTCATGGGTGGCTTTTATTGCCAGAACTTGTAAACATGACATTTCCATATTTATCTCCATAAGGCGGCATCCCTCACCGTTCCAGCAGCCAAACACATTCCCACGAAATCCTCGCCGGTTTCAGTTTTGTAACCTGCTCTGGTCGTGGCACGTGTAGGAAAATGACAAGTAGCAAGAAGGACATCAGCTGAAAGGTGAATGAGAAAAAATTTACATAATTTGAACACGGTAGTTATATTTAATTTTGAATAATTTCAAGCTTTGTTGCAAATAATTTACATCGATTTATTTTGTAAATCGTATATATATATATATATATTTCCCTCTAACGCTTATGCGTGTGAGCGAGCAAGCGAACGTTTGTTTAATCCATAAATTTCGTTAGATATAGTATTGGCAGGAGCAGCGCCAGGGCGCTTACTGTGACCGATGAACGACAGCACCGTTAATGCCATCGAGGATGCTATTAGCTTCTGTCATGTTCTTTTATTACACTGAAATCAATATTTATTAGAGGATAACGGCACAGCTCACAGAAGCTTTTGAAATACGCAGGTGGGCTGCCGACGTAATTCTCCCTTCCTTGTTTGCTCCCTTCCCGGCGCCTTTTTGATGTTTGCCAGGCGACGGGAAAACGAATTTTGTGGGATGCCTAAATTGAATATCCTCACTTGAACTGTACGATTCATCCCTTGATCAAATTTGGTCAATACATTAACAGCAATATTGCGCTTGAAAAGAGTCTCATAAATTGCCAATAAACTGTTACATATACAGATATATAACAAGTATTACCATGAAAGCCTTTCGTCAAGATTGTTTGATTATTCGGTTAAGGCAACACATTTTTTTCTTTCTGATATTTATAGTCAAATCAGGTTTATTGATTTCTAAGCGGAAATCCTGATAAGAGTGATATATTACATGTGTGAAAAAAAATGGCATCAAATAAACGTGACAATTTTTTTATGAAATGCGTTAACATGAGCCAACTTAAAAGCTAAATAAAATGCATTTTATAGTAAAATGCTTTGTAGGACCATGATTAGAAATTCAAGAGGTTAGACTCTCCAACGACTTGGTAAACTCTCTCCACCTACACAAAATATTATTTTGACTACGTTTCAAAGCTGGAAAAGTGTTGCATGCATTTTGAAATAGCAATTAACTTTAAACAAGCGTGGCCAAGCTCAACATAATTAATTCATTTCAAAGCAGCCAAAACTGGTGCTCCGTTCGTGGCCAGTTTGCAGCCAACTACAATCACTCCTGCACTCACAGGCACACCCAAACACAAATAGCTGAGCTGAGCTGCTGACATGCCAATATAAGTAGCTATTTCATGAACGCGTCTTCCCGATTGCCCGTTACGCTGCTTTCCACACCTTACATAATTTGTAGTGCGGGAATTTTCATTATTACTGGCCCAGTATGGTCGGAAAGTGGGTGAACATTTTTGTGCGCCGTGGCAACCTTAGAACGACCCATTGTAAGGACGAAAGCTATCTACCAACGTTAAGATATTTACGCGTTTTCCCCATTAAAGTCATATTAATTTACTTTCAGCGCACTTGCCAAGCTGGCATCCAAACAATGGGAATATTTAATGTATTCACCAATTTTACAGCGTTGGCTAAAGGCAGAAAATGGCTACTAGGCACTCATAGTACTCACTGTAGTCGAGCTTAGTTAATAATTTAATCAAATAGCAGACTTCACGGCAATTTGGGTTTGCCTTTACTTTACTTTACGTAAGCCATTAGACATATGAAACCGAACTTCGTCTCAATCTTTATTGAGACATCACTTACGTTGTTTGTTAGAACCGACAAAGTTACTGAACTAAAACTAGTTTGAGTGGTTATTTTACAAATATTTGTAACACCTTGAGTGTAATAATTAAACCGTAAATGGTTTAGATATCAAACATCAACTGAAGTTCATTTTGTGTATATAATTTCAATAATGCTCGACTAGAGCATGAATCAAATAAATTGTACAATAGAAGGCTTAACAAACAAAAAAATAAATAACATAAAAAAACAACTAGAGAACAAACACTTGCAGCATTGATAAGGATATAACGTTATATATGCCAGAGCATTGACGATGATTTGCTGCAGCAGCAATTTATCAAACATATAATTCAGACCATGAACCGTAGCCGAGGGAATGTCTGCGAAAGAAACAGTCGTAATTAAAGCAAACAACACGAGAGAGAGAGAGTGAGAGAGAAGGAGAGGGAGAAGAAGGAAGGAAAATAAATAAGCCCACACACACGGAAACACTCACACACATGCACGTTGAGTTGCCAGATGGTGGAGAGCAAAAACCAACATAGAGCAATGTGTGAGAGAGCGCCCATCGCATCTGTCTCCCAGCTCGGGAGTAAGACTTAACAAGGAGGCCAACCGAGACGAGATAAAGCTCCATTGTCATCATTTTTGGCTAGAGACCAGAGACTGGAGACCGGAGACCTACAGAGCGCCAACGAAGCAAAAGGAAAAGCTAAACGTATAACGGTGCGTATGAGCAATTAAATACAATAAGGCAAAGCAGATGGCATATAAAAAAATAAATACATATATATGTATTGTATATTTAGAAAAAATACCTTCATTAGAAATTTTGTCGGAAATTTGCGCCGATGCCTCCGTGCTAAATAATACATAGTACTCTAAATGTGAATATATATATATATATATAGCCCATTGTAATTGTTGCAAAAGTTATAAGTATTTAATATCCGCTTTATTATTGCCAATCCATGTCAACATAGCTGCACAGTAATTTTAAATGTTTGTAATACAGTCAAAGTTAAACAAATATAAATTAAATCATATAATTGCGTTTACCAAACAATTGCAATAAATACTTATTAATAGGATTGGAAATGGACAGCAATCAAACGAAAAGCGTGTCTATATTCTACAAATATTAAATATCAATTAGTTACATTAATGTTTAAACGTCGCTGTGAATGCTAATGGCTACCAAATGTTAATGTTGTAAATTTGGGAAACATTTCGAAAATATGGGTGTTGTACATTGTCCTTCAATTAGTATAAAAATATTTCTTATTCCTATTATAATAAATATTAATAAGCTCAATTTGGTGTTATTAATATATATATATATAAATATATAATACCTCTTAGCAGGGTTTTTTTATACGCTGAACCCATTGAAAAAGAGTATATTGGTTTTGTGCAAATGTCGATAGAACCATAAAAAAATTAAATACTATAGACTTGCAAATTGTTTTGTATATACATTTCAATGCTCTTCATAAGCCCTGGAAAATATATAACGATCATACATTTAGTTTAGAAGAAAATAAAGATTTAATTTCTATAGTGGGGCAAGTGCAGAGTAAAGTGAGTGCGGCATGCATTTGTGTGTGTGTGTTTGTATTTATAAATATAAATGGGTTGAAATGTTTATAAAGATAGATCGGACGGTTCGAGGTATCTCCGAGGCTTCTCATTTGTTCTATTCCAATTTGTATACATCCTCTATTCCAATTTTCTCGAAAGCAGTCTCGTCTAAAACAAATTCACTTTTCCAAATTTGATAATTGAGCACGTCCTATTCTTACATTATCTGTGCCTTGCCTTACTTTAATGAAATACAATTGGAGAATACGACTCTGCTCGGTGCCTTGCACGACACTATGAAAAGAACGCATACCCGAAACATGTCAAATGAATGTCGCCCTTTAAAAGACCTTAAGTCAACTTTTGCAGAAGTCAATCAAGCAGACGTTCAGTATTCTGGTTTTTGGCAATTTCTATGTTAAGGGAGAATGCGGGCATATGTCAGGGTGGAAAATTCTGGGAACATCAACAGATGCTCCAAAGAGCTCATTGCGTGTGCGAAAACTTTGATAACCGAAAATGTCGTTCTATTGTTCAAGATTTTCTGTATGTACAGTTTGGCATTTTGAATGTGAAGTCTTTGTGTGCATCCAATGTCGATACATAGTCAGGAACAAAGGTCTTTCATTCAGTTGTTTGGCCAATTGACATTGTGCGAGACAATTAATTGAGGATGTGCAGTTACAAGGCTATTTGAACCTTAATTATAAAGCTCTGTGCTTTATTAATTGGTACTTCTGCCACAAAGCTCATTAAATTTGCAATCCATCAAAATAATTTGATGAACATAAGCAATTAAGTGAAATAAATACTTGAATGCATTTTAAGCATTAATTAATGCTATTAAATTCTGGTAAAATGCATCTTACGTTAAGGTTATTATTCAACCATAAATTCATGTATGTATGCATTCCAAAAACATTAAATATTCGTATTTCAACGGATCAATATTTATTTCTCATAAGTGTCTAAAGCTTAAATGCCAAACATACTGAGGGTGCCCCACGGGATATGCGAACATTCGGGGTCACCGGGCTCAGTCGAGGAGTGCGCTCGCAAAATGGCGCGGCTCGTCAGGCAGCCGTCGTCTGTGGAATTTTTCAACCGGTTTGCAAGCAGACATCTGCTTTTAGATCAAAGGGTCAACTTGTGGGTGATTTATTTATGCCCAGCTCTGTATTTCCACGGCCAAATTGGGTTCGTAGCTCTAGCAACTGTTAACGCATCGAGTGGATTTGGGTTTGCAAGCCAAAAAGGGTTACATTCTATTAAGATTCCAGCATTTTAAAATTGCCCATTTTAAAGCCAATTTAGTTCGTCCATATGGCTAAGTATTTTGTATAGATTGCTTAAAAAAAATTGGTATAATAAATGAGTGTATTGATTTATTGATTGCACAGAAGAAGGTTAATTAAGAGGGCGTTGCAGGAGAAATTGGCTGAAATTGGCTGTCTATTAACAGATTCGATCGACTAGCAATTTGGGATGCTTGTTGCTGGGCGAAAACTTTTCATTTGATATTTGCTACAAATATAATAATGGAGCAATTTCTATTTTGCCAAAAGCGACAAGTTTTGCAAAAGTTTGTCTAATTTGTTTTCAAAAATGTGCTGAGATACCGTTAAATGGCCCCGCAAAGAGCAATCGCCGATAATGGCACATGCTAAATACGTTAACTGATTTATTCTAAAATAAGCAAACGGTACGCAAAAGACAAAGCAGGCATCTCGAATTGGGGTCAAGAAAAAGTTCATGAATTCGTAAGTCGGCCAATTGGTAAGTGGACTAAATTGCCATTACCCACACACCGTGACCACCGGCAATCATCGCTGACCCGAACCGTTGCGCCAGTTACCCATAGAGGACGACCTGGTTCACAGCAGTCAAGCGTCAACCGTAAATTCGATTCTTGTCAATGCACTTTTTGAATCCTAAACAACCAACAAAGTCAAGCCTTACTTTATATGAGAAGGCAGATGCAGAGTGCTCCATCTGCTGCAGATGAGCCAGATTAGAGAGGCATGCACATAACCGAAAACTTACGACAAAAAGAGAAACTTTGTTATGTGTATGTTAAGCTCCTGGTGCTGCATACAATCAACAGCAAATGCGTTCAACTCAACTGGCCAAATTTAAGTACACAAAGCAAAACAGGCTATAGAAGTTAGAGTATGCCAGAGCAAGGCGGGCTTATGGATTAAGAAGGAGTTATAACTCCTTTTCATGGATCACAATAGCCTTGTGCGGTTCACTCTATTTCTATGTGTGCGAGATAGTTGCCAAACTTAAGTTTAAACTATGTCTGAAGTGGTGCCGAGTGGGTTGCAATTTCTGAGAATTAAGAATTAGACTGTTGAATAAAAGCGCTTGTTCGTCCCGTGACCGTTAACAATAGTTCTCATTTAGATGCCGCAAGTGTTTGAGTTTAGTGAGACTTACGAGGCGGAAAATGAACAAGAGCTGCCAATTCAATTCAGTTCGTCGAAGCAGCTGACTCGGCGCCGGGGCCAACGGCCACTGGGGACGAAGTATGGACGTGAAATGTGATGATGCTGCTCACTGACCACCCAGATGGCACCAGCAACAAGCAATTCGCACTTAAATGGCCAACGGAAGGCATTCCGCTTTGTACAATTTCATTTTGTAGTAAATTAAGCAAAGCACAAGTTAAATCAGCCTTTTCTGTAAATTTGTGCAAATGTTTATCCCGTCCAAGCGTTTCGTGCTCCCTTGAGAATCCAGTCCGACTGTCCCCGACCTCGTTGCGTCCTTATCCTTACCTTGGTCCTCGTCACATTCACTTGACTTTATGGAACTCTGGTCTCTGCTGTGCGGTTTCGTTCGAGTGTGTAGGCTTTGTCTTAATCAGCTTCAAATCGTAAGTGTGCAGCAGGACGATGACAATAAATACTCATACGTCGCGTGGTACTCGGTAGTGCGCTACGCTGCGAAGTGTGAGGAATTAAGCTATAAGTGGAATTAAAGGCTTATCGAATACCAGTAGCATAAGCCAAAGACGATTAGTTGAGTGGGAGCAGCCACAGTCCCCAATGATGATTATCTAAATAAATTTCGTGGTTCGGCAGAGGAACCACAATCCACAATCAGACACAAGGCAGAACTCATTTTCAATTTCTCCTTAGTTGTCTGTCAGACTATATATATATATATTGGTGATGTTTATGTGTGTGGATGTTTGTGTGTGTAAACTGATGTTGGTTTGCATTTAATTAACGCCTCACAGCGGCAGACTCGCCTAGTTGGTCCCAAATGGCCTACTGTTGCAGGCGCAATTACAGGAAAGTGGCTTTTGATTTCCGCCTTGCAAGCTCCGTTAACCACACCGTCTTGAGTACACCGGACCACGCAGTCATTGCTTATTCACTGTGCGCTCATTCACAGTCCAGCTCCATTGTAATTTTGTGCATTGTAGTTTGTCTATTGCCATTTGCCGTCTCCTTTCCGCCGACTTCTATTATTCAGCTTCAATTTCGAAGTTTTTTTCGCGGGTAATTGCTGTCTAGCACCGTTAAGCAAGGGTTAGTTGGTAACGAGGGGATTACATGGCACAGCAACACACACACACACACACACACTTACAAACACACATATATAAAAGTACTTATTTATTTGTGTATGTTTTGCTAGCTTTAAGTCCTTCAAGTATACGTCCCCACAACCGATGCTGTGCTGACATTGCAGTCCAATCATTCGTTGTAATTGCTTGTCCGACAAATTAATGCGATTATTTTTACGTGGCGAAAATAATCCGTCGTAAGCTCATTTGACACTTTTACGCGCATTCACAGCGAAATGCGATTCCACAGTAAGTTCATTCAATTTCAAATGGGAGTCAACACCTCGCAACTCCTCGTTGCCAACTTCCTGCTGCCATTTGCAGTCGTCGTAGTATTAAAATACTATTAATTCAACTCAACTTTCCAGCATTGAAACACTCCTAAAATTTATAATTCGTTTTGATGCTATTAGCACCACTTAATTGAGTAAAAGGGGGAAGATTCAATTGGTATCGGTATATATGTAGGTTAACAATCATAAGTTTGGCTTTATTTTTAAATAAAATATTCAATGAGGTAAATTAATAGGCTCCCGATGTAAGGATAATTGGTTACAAGCGAACTATTGAAATAGTCAATGACGATGTAATTAATTAAGCATGTGTGCAAACACCCAGCAAACAATTATCCCAACTAACTCGCTAATTCACAGCTGCAAACACGTATTCAAAGACTGCAATCCTTCTGAGCCTAGACAAACATCCTTTCACATTGCCAGCGGGCAACGTAACGAATAACCAAAGAATGAACTCACACCCACTCACCATTCACTGTTTGAGTGCTTGCAGGTGTTTTCTTTAGAAACCCATGTACTCTTTGAGTCTTACTTTGATAGACAACACGTCGTCACATTTTTCGTTATTAATTTGTGTAAAAGCAAACATCAGAGATTACCAAAGATACCAAACAGTATGATGATGTCAATAATAGAACTGAACTGGGCTGAGCCGAGCCGAGTGGAGCTGAGCGGAGCTGAATAATGATTGGAATGAACCCCTTACGTGAAATCAAAACACCCGGGGACATCGGGACATCAAGACCATGTGCGCATACATAATTGACGTTGAATCCGGATTCACTTTAATCTTTCCTGTGTTTGGTTGGTTCCACTTTGAGTCTTAGGAGTTTCTATTTGGTCATAAATGATTTACAATTGTGCAACAGAGCTGGAGGAACTCTACTTCATTATTTGACTTTGCATTTGATATGTAGCTTTCAGCTCAAGTTGAGCCGTCAAGCTACTCACATTTCACGGAGTCTTACACATATCCGGAGCATCTGTTCCGGTGGTTGGTACCAAAGGCGGGTTTAACGAAATCTTATAAATCAAAGAAAAGGCACATACATAAATTCCTTATTCATTAATAACGCAAATGCAGCCATGAGTTTTCAGCCAAAAACGTGCGAAACGGACACCCAGCGAAGCATTCCAACACAGAGCTAACCCCCTGTCTCTATCTCTATCTCAGGGCACGGTTTCCATTTGACTTGCCCTGTGGACCTTGTTTCAATTCGTTTTGTGGTTTTTTGATCAACGCCATCATCATTTTTTGTATGGATGATTAATTGAACGAAATTCAATATTCACAATTGAATTCGTTGCTGGCTCGCTGCTTTTTACTTGGCATTGTTCACGGCATTCACAATGTCCCGAATCCGATTAACTCCGGCTCGTCCTTTCGGTTGTTGCTGTTCATCTGCCTGTTACTGGCTAAAAGAAGCATTGCAAAAGGGTTTAAAACTCTCATATTTTTTACCGACATCCGGCGGAAATGTGTGTTTGCTACCCCAAAAAATTTATAAAAGGAAATTTCTTTTAAAACTCAGCAGCTCACAACACAATAAATCCATATTCAGCTTGTAGCCCTGATTCTTTTGGCTTCATTTCTCAACCGAGTGGGTTTCGATGTTCTCGTACGAATTACGGAAAACAATTGGCAAATCAATTTACTCGCAACCGATGTGCGTATTTCTCTGAATTTAATTCTGGCTAATTCGAATGTCACTCAAACATGTAACCTGTAATCATGTTGCCATTTGGTGAGTATTGTGAAACTGACATATTTCAGGCACAATATCAAACACTGTTTCCATTAAAGTTGGCAATTTATTAAAGACGAAACCAATCCAACCTTATTTCCAAATACTTTAATACACACATATGTAGGTATATGTCAGATTGACGTTTATTTCAATGTTGTCCATTATATGAAAATAATGCTTTATTAATTTAACAACTGAGCTTTGCGAAAATATCGAGTTCCGAAATGCGGGCTGATGCTTCTGTGCTATGTCTTCATCTCCTTTACTATTGGCCATAGAGCGTAGAGTTCTTTATTCATCTACTGCAAAAGCATATTCCCTTCTCGTTCGGAACTCAGAAGTTGTAGCAGCAGCAGCAGCTTGCTGCATCTCACTCTATCAAAGCTTTTTGAGCATGTTTATCTAGATGCATACGCTTCTAAACACAAGTGCAACAATAGAAAATAATAACGACAAAAGTAACGACAGCGAATCAACGAGACCATGGAAAATGGATAGGAGGACACATCTCTGACCCCATAATATTGCTATATTAAATAAGAGGGAGCCAAGGTTTAAAGAAGTTCCCAGGTTCAGGAATCACAATAATTAAATGTTTTGTAGTTGTTGTAGAAAATATTATTATTTCTTATTTATAAAAATTTAAAAATTTAAATTTTATAACCATCATATATATAAATATGTATATATTTAAAAAAATTAAAACATGCATCCAGTTAACAAAAGGTCTTACACAAAGTCATCACAAGCATTATAATAATTAGTTTTTCAGTGTTCATTTTAGTGCAATTTTGACTTCACTTTCAGTACTACAATACAGCCATAAAGTATATATTTACTTAACCCTGGACATACATGTATATGTGTGAATGATGTATGTTTGCTTACGTTGGCTGTGAATCCTGACAGACAATACAGAAATGATTGGCAATTCGGTAATGATGGCCTCATTGAAATTCGATTGAGGCGCAACAGGATTAAGGATGGTGGATGGATAAAGGGAGATGGACGATGAAGCAGACAGCAAACATTTGCATGCACAATAAATCAAAACGATCCAATAAATTTTTGGTACGTACTTTTAAGCGATGCTCAGTCATATGGAAAACCATTGGGCCAAAACGCTGTAAAAATTGTTTAAACAACTTGTTAGCAGCCAAAGACATGGCAAATGCGTTGGCAGAATGTTGTATTCTTTGTTTTTTAAAATTCACGAATTAAACTGACAATATTGTTGGTGCTATTATTGTTCTTATTGTGTATTAGCAAGTAGCACATAAATCTGTTATAACGGCACATGGATGAAAATCTTAAGCGGTTGGGTGAGGTTAAAATCAAATCGAAATTGGCTACTCATTTGAACATTCAGCTTGTGTTCGCTTTGCCTTCGAATTCCTATTGCCCCAGTCCTGTGCTCATCCCCCGTCTCCATCCCAATCCCTATCCCGATCCCGATCCCTGCACAGTATTGCGCAAGGCCGTAAAATTACAACTGCGCCACTTTTGGCTTTTACGGCGCCATAAATCGAAACAAAAGTGTCGTTTAGCAATTGAAACCGAAAGCGAAAAAAAAACAAATCCCTCACGCCGCTTTCACCCTGCTCCTGACCCTTTGTGGAGACAAAAATTTAAGCCAATCTCAATCTAACCCAGATATGAGAGCTGACTTGCGAGTGTCGGGATTTCTGGCTCAAAGCGCACAATTATAGCACTAAAGCAAAAAAAATGCACTTGGCCATTATGACTTCCGGGCCGAAGGATGATGCTCGGAAGCCGCTGCAATCAAAGTTCTCGCCATGCTCATATACATTTCACGTTGCGGCAGACTGCGGCGTAATTAAATTAAGCCAAAGCCAAAGCCCAACCCAAAACCGCAC
Source organism: Drosophila nigromelanica (assembly GCA_004149465.1). NCBI lineage: Eukaryota > Metazoa > Arthropoda > Insecta > Diptera > Drosophilidae > Drosophila > Drosophila nigromelanica. Next base: position 7,198 of record SCDS01000100.1, on the reverse strand, counting down.
CGAGCTGCCAACCAAACCGAACCACCCACCACCATTGTGGAAGTTCGACACCACTCGCCAACAATTGGATTTTGGTCAGAGCTCCACCAACACTTAATTACTTTTGATACGTGACAATTTAATCCTTTGGTACTACGTTACCAGAAAATCGATGTCAAAAACCACTGCGGGATCATAATCCAAAGGCTTTTCAAACTCACACATTAAGTCTTAGACCTATAGTTGGGAGGCAGCTTAACGGTCAATTTCTCTATTTCCAAATCAAATTACAAGTAATTAAATATAATCGAATGTTGCTGCACATATGAGCCTATTTAATTATAATTATTATATGTATACCCTGTACCTTTAAAACAGGGTACACACACTATATTTTAGCATTAAGTGTCAAATAGCAGTCTATATGCTGACTAATAATGAATTCTGATAATTTATTAGTGTTATTATTATTTACTTTATTTATTACTTTTATATAGCCCAACCTCCTACACACACAGCTGTGCCTGGAACTCGAACCCGCGACCGCATTGTTAATTTAATGAGTCGGTCACCTACACAATTTGTTGACCAAATTTCGAGGTCTAGCTTAATTATTTTATATTTTAGATGCGCATGACAAAATTAATTAAAATTTTTGTTTTTGTGGGCACGAAGAGGGACGAAGGGGAAACCGACTAACCCCTAACCCCTAACCCCACTTTGGCCAACGACAAACACAATGACGAGGGACCTCTACAAAACCGAGCTTTTTCGTTTAATCACTGCGCTATTATTAATCATTCAATTGTATTCCCAAGGCAATTATGTTAATGCGCAGCACATTTTTAATTAACCAAAAATATACACACACCCACACACACACACAGGAGCATATGATTTTCATATACCTATTGTATACGTACACACACCTACACCTACACTCGCACCCACATGCACACATTATAAAACCACACACAGCCATTCAATGTGGGCTAAAGTGTTTATGGTTGAGTGAGGCGATTAAGGAGCGGGTGAATATAACGGAACGTGTAACTGCTTCGAAATCCATTATTCCAATTAGGCTATGGAATTCCAGTGCGAGAAATATAAAGCCAGTTAACACCAATGTGTAATGTATATAAATAAATAGAATTTTCGATGGATATATCTAAGAATTTATTTGACTGAAAAGATACCAAGTTTAAAAAAAAATGATGACTTCCGAATTAAGGAAAACAATAATATTTTTCCATATATTCACAAATGTTACAAATATGCTGCTAGGTAAAATCCTCAGAGTGTAATCGGAAATTTTATAACATAAATATCACCATGTGAATTTTCCACCGTATCTGTGTAAACTTTGAATTGAATTTCTCATAAAAGAACAAACTTTTCCCATAAAAGGTATAACCGAGCACACATTTAAGTATCTGTACACACCCACACACACATTAATGTGCACATTTACATATTTCAAGAACATAATTGTCTGTGTGACGCTGTGTCTGGGTATAAATGAGAGTTAACAAAGTCTTTCATTGTGTCTGTCCTGCTGCCTGCTCCCGCCCCTATCCTTTCCCTGTCCCTGACCCTAGCAATCGCCCTTACTCTGGCTCTCGCCCACTCCACACAATGAGTGCAAAATAAATAAATTTTCAAATGCAAATGAATCCTCTTGTCAAATTAATTCCCTTCGCTCTGTGTTCCAACTCTGCTTTCTTATATTATACACTGTCGGTCAGTTTCGAAATGAGCCATGCTCATTTTGTCGTTATGAAAATAACAAAATTCGCGAAAAAGAATTGTTTATTCTGTAATTGCACTCAGATAATTATCAATTATAAAAACTGACTAGGGAGTTACACAGATAAACTCTGCCAAATTAAGTTCTGTTTCTGTTCTTTACATTTTTGTTTCGGATCCAAATCTGATGTGGTAATTAATAATTTGGTTTGCCTCAGTAGCTAAATTTCAACATACATTAATTTATACATACATACACAATTTACAGACACACACATACAAATGCACGCCGCAACGACGGCAGAGTTTGCACTCCTTGTGAATATAAATTATATAAATAAAAATATAGATTTTTAAATAACTCTTTGGCTAAGGGTATAGATCTTTATTTACATTTCAGGACTTAGCCAATGCATTCTAATTTATGTATTAACCAAAGCGCGAGTCTGCTTTTCCATTGCGTTTCTTTTTTTTTTGACGCATTGACTTGGTTAGCGATGCTGACCAAAAATATGCCATAATTTATGGGGTGGGAGAGGCTTCCTTCCGTCTGTTTTATATGGGTTTTTAATGGGTTCGGGGTATAACAAAGATATATACGATATATAAATATATATGTGCCTTATTGACGCTGGCAAGTTCCCAGCTTTCTTCTACTATTGCATTGCACAAATGCAAATCAAAGTTCACAACTTTGCACCCCCAAAGTGCGGAAACTTGCACCGGATGTAACGGACATGCATGCAAAGTATGTTTGCATCTAAATTGAAGGTACCCGGACCCAGGACCCAGGCACCGGCACACAGACAGGTGGCAAAAAACCTCCAGCATTTAAACTTATGAGGAAAATCGATTTTCGATTATCGTTTAGGGCGTTCCAGCTATCTAGCTTGAAGCTGCAATTGAAACTTGATTGTGGACACGGAACAAGTCCCAAACGCTTCAACAAACACAAACACAACAAAACGACAGAGAAATTACGCCCAGGCAGAGTATGGGCGGGAGGGAAGTGCAGGCAACAATTCTTCGCATGTTGTGTCGAGATAAAAGTGAATGGGCGAATGGAGGGTGCTGCAAGCGCAACACTGACAAAATATAAAGAACAACAGCAAATTCGATGCATTTATTTACACGTTTACCTGAGTATGAAAATAATTGTTAGAAATTCCAAATGCATTTTCAATGCGAGCAAAGGATAGTGTGGTAAATTGGAAACGCGGAGGGGGGAATAGTTAAAAGCGGACGGTCGAGCACAGTGTTTGTTTCTTTACAGCAAAGGCCGACAATTGGCTAAAAGATCAACAGAGTTTGCATTTCATTGAGGTATATTGAAAATAAGCACAAACAGAGAAAATTAAATTTTAGCTGTCATCGTACGTGCCTGGAATACACAACAACAATATGCGGATGATGCGTGTGTGCATAGACTTTTTGCTGGTATTATTTTGGTAATGGTAGATTTTCGATTTTCAGAGTCACGTGAAAATGTGTGAACATGTCTTTAAAGCGTTATAACATATGGGCGATAGTGCTAGAAAAATGTGTAAATGTGGGAACACTTAATAAAATTTAAATTTAAAGTCGCTGTATAGATTATCAAATAAAAAGCGAATCCCGATTTTATAATAGCTCAATAGCTATTATATATAAAATATTATATAAAGATACAGCTCTTTTGTAATGCAAACTGTGGGTGTGTGAACTCAAGTTTCTTGGTAAATTATAATAAATAAAGTCCACAAAGTTCCATAAAAACTTAATTGCTAACAACTTTTAAACGAGTTATCGGATTGGCATGAATCAATACGGTACCATTAGACGCGTATTATATATTTTCTTATTTATTTATAGCTGAATGAATTCCTAATAAGTGTAGTTTTAGGGACAAGCTTAAAAATATAAATATGGATAGTAACAAAACGAGACGGATTATCGATCAGTTGAAATAACTTGAATAAGCAGCTTTCCAGCTATTGTAGTCACTAAAATCGACACGGTCATACAGGCAGACAGACAGACGGAGATGGCTAATGGCTTGCGATGCTGGTCGGAGAAGCTTTCTTCTGCCTGTCACATATTTTGCACAAAGCCATTATACACTGCTTACTCATTTTCAATGGGTTCAATGGGTTTTATATAAACTTTTCATTGTGAGGAGAATTTAGTATATCAACGACCATGCGCACAAAGCTGTATTCATAATTATATTGTACATGACGGTACTATATACATATATTGAATAAATTATTGCTTACAATGGTTGTCCTATGCCATATCCTTTGAGCGCATTGACAACGTACGACTGCTCCGGGTGCATCTTTATTTAGTGCTGTTTGGAATCCACAAGCGATGTCATTGTCGCTACGGTCTGCATTTTAATTACAGTTCTTTGCGCGACAAAGACGCCTTTTTCATTTTGATGGCGCAAAGTCGCTAGGATACGCACTATATCTGATTTCAGCTCCGGCTCTGGCTACGGCTCTGGCTCTGGCTACGGCTCTGTTTCTGGGCAACGGGGACGCGCTTTGCGACCTGTTTGTGCCATATGCAAATATACATCGGTCTTAGTATCCTTTTTGCATTTGGTATGCGAAAGCTGCATCTGCAGCCAATGACGATGATGGGGAGCATCCTACGCATAATGTGCGTAGAACAGAACAGAACAGACACAAGGACAACTCAATCGAGCCATGCCGCAGATGGAACTCTGAAAACACGGAATGCGATGTTGGTGCATCTATCTCAAAATGCCCGGCGGAGATGCTAATTGATTTTGGGCCATTCCCAATGCCTTTTCCCGTTGGTTGAGCAAATATTTGCAGATAGCTGAAAGCAAACCGAATGCGAACTTTGGCTAAAGATAACAGCTGCAGGCATTCGAGATTGAAATTTAGCTGATTCGATCAGTAATTGAGTTTATGAATAACTGCAAAGCTTCAATTTAATATCAATTATACGAGGCATGTCTCAATTATGAGTTGACAAAATGTTTCAAAATGCCTTTATTAATTATTCACAACAGATTAATATACATCCTTTGCGTAATTGACATCCTGTTTGCCACTGCAAGTCAAGTTATAAGTTGCATACACCCTGAGAAAAATAACGTACTTATTTTACTCTTGATATTAAAGAACTAAAGAAATAAAATTCTTGAATTAAATTAAGTGTACTCTTTATAACTAATTTCGAGCTTTTAATAAACATAATATATTCTATACGAAAGTACCAAAAGTCTTTTAATTACGAACTGTATTTAATTGGAATATATATGAACCTTGATATTTACATATATACTTTAATAATTTCGATATTTTAAGATGAGAAAATTGAGATTATAAAACATGTTATCTACAACTGCTGCATTTCATTCAAGTTAGTGTATCGGCTGAGTGTACACATACATACATATATGTTTGCAGCTACATACTTGATATACTATACATGATGCACAATACTGTTAATATATAGTAGAATATGTTCACACTTCCACAAGAGACAGAGCAGGAGCTACAGCTCGGACAGCGTCTGGATACCGATTTGTTGTTACGCGGAATGAGATTGTCTGGCGCCACCACAAAATTAATAGACTTTGATGTCGATGCCCGACGAACTCAATTTGAAATCTGCGTCCCTAGTGGGGCTGGATAAATGGGACGCAGGCCGCATAAATTTGGAAGATTGAGCGCAGAAATAATGTTGTTGCGTCTTGGCGCAATAACGAAATGAACTAATTTGTTATAGAAATCAAGTTGCCATTTGCCTTGGCCATTCCGCTGTCATATCCAATATTAAATCAGTTATGTTCGGCTGAACGATAATAGTCTGTTTATGGAATGGAAAAGAACGGTCTCACATACACACACAGAGGCACACACACACATGGCCATTGACAATATAGTAATTGGTAAGACAACAAAATGTATATGCGATGCTCCGCAAAAGCAGAAAAAAATATGAAAAGTGATAGGCCCCAAATTCGACGACGAAATACCCTGTACACATTTGCAATGATTGCCAGCATATATTCGTTGTCCAAATTAAATTAATGTTCAAGCTGCTTTCTTAAATTTGTATTATACTCTTGCTAGTCCATTCTCTGTACAGGGGGCATACGAATGCGAAGCATGAACTGGACTGGGGATTAAATTGCCTTTGGTAGTATCACTAGCAAAACGGTGGCATAAGCAATACGAAAGTCGAGTAACGATGAGCGGATAAGCGAATCGGAAGCGACCGCCTCATCATTATGAGAGAAAATTGTTTTTGAAAACGTAAATCGAGGACAAAATGACCAGAAGCCTACGGCATATCGACGCAACAATGGCCCAAATAGATAGACAAACATTCACTAACAAGAGCCCGATGAGCCGACGGGCGAGGGCGGTGTGCAGGGATATGTATGTGGCCTGCTATTTGTAGTGGTGGCGGTGGTGGTGGTGGTGGTAGTGGTGCTTCCGCTGTGGTAATCATATTTATTTTTGGTCTTTGGGGTTTCAAATGCATTAGACTGTAAACGATTCTTTAAACTTGTTTCGGTCGCTTGGTTGCTGGATAATCTTGAAGTTAACTTTGAACTTTTACAAGGTGTACGCTATTTTCATAAACACATTAAATTTCATGCAAAATTGTCACCAACCAAAAAAAAAAAAAAAAAACCGGTCTCTTATTTTTATTTCTCAATAAAATATTTATAAAAATATTTTGAATAAATTTCCCAAGTGTGCTAAAGCCTTAAATTTTTATTCAATCGTGGCCTCAAATGCTCCATTGGCCCCTTGAAAGTAATTTTGGGCGTGGCACACGAAATGCACTCAATTTGACAGTTTACAGAATGCGGCAATTTTTATTCATTTCATAAACTTAGCATTCACCTGAAGGCATAAGCGTACACATATTTGTTTATATACTATGGTGTGCACATAGGTTTGCTCCTTTATATATGTACACATGTTTGGTGTGTATATAAGACACAAGATGTGGGAGGCAGCCACGTCTCGAGCAGCAAATTGAAAAGGCAAATGACAGTTGAGGAAAGCAAAGCGATTTCATTAAAGCTTTTAAAATATTAAAGCGCATTGAATGAGTGTGCGTGTGTGTGTGAGTGTGTGTGTCTACGGGTGTATGAGTGTGCGGAATATGGACAGATGCGAAAACACGCAGTACCACTGTCACAGCTTCAGCCCCAACCTCAACGTGTTTGGGCGCACGTCAGTTGGAGGTGATGTTTATTTGTTTGTTTGTCGTCCTTGTTGCCCATATGAACGCGTTCGGCACATCCTTGCCGAGCTACCTTCCTGTTATTTTAGTCCTTTTGTTGTCGCTGGAGTCATCTTTTATTTCATTTTGTCTCATAAGTGTCAGGGCATGAAACGGACAATATAATTTAAATTCTGCATGCAAATGTGCGAGGTCACACACACACACACACACACACACACACACACACACACACACACACACACACACACAC
>SCDS01000099.1:0-69708 GCA_004149465.1 Drosophila nigromelanica | reverse complement strand
GTTCACAGTGTAATAAAACATACAGCCAGGCATTATTTGTGCAATGCAGAATTAATCTCTAATTAATTATGACAAATACAATCCATTAAAAAGAGAAATGCGCAATTCAAAATTTTGAAAAAACCTTTTTTCAGATATGCTTTTTTCCAAAAAAAAATTTTATGTTCAAATATTCATTTATTTTAAATGTAAAATCGATCTAAATGAAAAATCATGATCAAAATGCCATCATACATGAAAATCGGTTCAGTTTTGAGAAAGTTATGGAAGTTTGAAATATGGGAGATATGGATCCGAGGGCTTTACTTGTCAAAATTTTTGTCAATTTTGGCATGATTTTTGACAAAAAATTTGACCCCCTCAGAATCGGGTTTAAAGTTGATTTTTATACTAATTATGACTTACACAATCGATTAAAAACAAAATTTCGCAATTCTAAATTTTGAAAAAAAATTTTTTCGGAAATGAATAAGGGGGAAGGTACATGATATTTTCACAAACAAATGAAAAAAAAAATTATTTTCAAAAATGCATATATTTGAAATGTAGAACTAATCTAACTAACCGGGATATCCAGGGTTGAATCTTTGGAGGAGGTTGCTACCTATCTACATGCCAAATTCACCTTTTATCGATGTGCGATTTGAGGTGTATCGACTGTTATCCAATTGCCAGCCTCCCAGTGGGCGTGGCACAAAAATCTGAACACTGTGTCTGATTAGGATAACTACAAGTATATATCCAAAGTTTCAAGTCTCTGTCTTCAATAGCGCCGAAAAAAGTTGCGTTCATCCGGACAGACGGACAGACATAACGAACATTGCACAAACCCAATATACTAGTTTCACTTCGTGAACGAGTATAAAAAAATAAACTGAATTGGCAACTGTCGCCAGGTCGCTTATACATTTCAAAAAGGGCAACCCAAGCTAAGCTCACAAACGGCAAAAAGAGCCAAGCAATACTTTGGGGAATATGCAAAAAAAAATAAGTAAAGAAAAATAAAAAGGGAAGCAAAGTGTATGTGCTCTCACAAAAGTGCAAACGGAAATGGGAAATGGAGTATGTAATTCGGCTGTGAAAGTATGCCGCCTGGGCATACGACTCACGTGCAGCTCAATGCTCAGATTTTCCGGTTCAGATAATTGCATTAGATGGAACTGAAAATAGAATATGTCGCTCATGTATGTATGTATATGTATATATACGTATTCATATGTGTGGCAGAAATCAATGCGAGTCGCATGATGTTAATCAAATATTGCGGTTCCAAAATAAGAAGCGAAATAAGAAGCTAAAAGCCTCGACGCTGATAGATAGACACACACACATACACACACGGCAAATATGAGGAGACTTTGTATAGGATTTTGCCATTGCTTTGACATATTAAATAATGCCACAACAATTACAACTGTGACGCACGCTGTGACAATCGACGCTGACATCGACATCTCGGAGCATCGAGCAGGACGCGTCCAGGTGGCAGGCAGCCCTGAGCCCCTGCGGCCAGGGCCAAAGGGAGGTTGCTGGCAGAGCTCAGAGATTTCAGAAGCATGTATGCGGAAATCTCATGCTGCGCTGGTCACATGTCAACCCACCACCCGCAAGGCAGCATTGCAGAATTTTCCTTTGCTTGTTTTTATTTGCAAAAAATAAGCTTACGAGGGTTCCAAAAAAAGTTTGCGTCAAAAAGACATTTTTTTTATTTGTAAAAAATTCTATAATTTTATTTTTTGTATTGTATTTTGTATTACTTTTTTCAAAATCAGTTTTTATAAAGCATTATCATCATTGAGCAAGAAAAAAATGCATTCTTGAACTTAACATTGTTATCCCATTCAAATAACAGGGCTTAACGAAGATTGTTATTAACTTTTCATCGCAAGAACTATTTAAACGCGTCTCGCGCACTTAAATTTGCTGAATTTTCACTGCGTTGTGGCAAATAATATTTTTCAGCTTACTTTTAGCCGGTTCTCTTTTTTTTTTTCTTTATTTTTTTTTGAAGTTTCATTGACAATGGCTTCTTTGGTTGGAGTACAAATGACTGTATCTGGGTTTCCTTCTCTTTTTGTACTTAGTACTCAGTAAGCTTGTTCGTTTGATTTTTGTGTTCAAGGATTTATTTCGCACTAGCTTTGTGCACACCTGAAATTCTTGTAGCAAAAACTACACGATTTTTACGTGGAGCAAAAACTACACGATTTTTCCGTGGTGCATTTATACGTATTTTTAAATGTAACTCTAAGGCTGAAATGATATTTAATATATTTGTCACCCACAATCGGCCCATAAATTTATTTAAAGCGGGGGAAAATAAGTTGACTTTTTGCAATGCGCATAATCTGTTAAAGATATTTCGATTTTAAATTGTATTTTATGCACATTTTAAAGAAAACAAGTAAGAAGGCTCTTGTCGGAAATGCCAGACTAGGAGATACCCTGAACCCAGCTGCGAGCTTTCATTATAACATATATACACATTTAAGTAATTTGATTTAATATTGTGTATGATTTTTATCGATTATAGGAAAACGGTATGGTTTATCGATCATTTGAAATAAACTTGATAGAAAATACTAACTGATTGATATTACCAAATATATATATAAAAAAAACATTCAGAACATAAACTATAAGAAATAACTTTCGTAGGAACAATCGAACACAAATTGAGTTTTTATATGATATCCGAAAACAAGCTATATAGTATGTCTGCAGACAGTTTGCAAGAGTTTTTTATATTCTACGTCTCTAAGACAACTACTTGATTATATTTTTATATACTTTTTGCCCATTTCCTTTCACTCAAAGCTAAGTTTAATAATGATTGGCGTTACTTTGGCGAAGAACTCAACAGCTGCTGAGCTAACAAATCAGAAAACGCCTACGATTGATAAGATAATCTATTCGGCGCTTCGGCAAGAGTTTAACTCAAATCAAACTCATGTGTCGGCTATATAAACGAAGTCGATCAACTAATTTGGTAAACATTTTTAGCAAGTGCTTAAGACAGGTTATAAAAGAAAAATGCAATCGAACACTTTAATCGGCCTCAGCATTTTGCTGTTGATAGCTGTGCTAAATGGGGTTCAGGCCGACGATAAATATCCCGCCACCGAAGTTAAACGCTGTAGGTTTTATTTTTTTTTGATAAATATAATGTTACCTAAAAAAAAGTATATTAATTCTTCGTATTTTTTTTTGCTCAGGTTCTGGCAACAAACCCTTTCCGCTGGAGGTGCGTGTTCATGGTTGTGTTGTTCCGCCCTGTGAAATTGTCAAAGGCACCGTTCAGTCCTTTGAGATAGACTTTGTGGTCGATAAATATATCACAAGTCTAACGACGCTTGTTAAGGCCACAACGCTGGGCATTATAACGGTACCCTATGAACTGCCCGCAGATGTTGCCGCTGTCTGTCCAAATCTGATGTATGGCGCCTACTGTCCACTATACCCCACGGAGGATGTTACCTATCTGTTTGAGTTCCCGATTGGTGAATATCCCGAAATTGGTGTCAAAATTGAGATTTATCTAGTGGATCAGGATAAGGAGGTGGCCACCTGTTTTGTCTGCGATATCAAAGTTAAGAAAGCTTCTGGGGGTAGCCAGGTCTATGAACTGAACTATCTTAACTAAATGACTAAATAGTAGCTCAATAAGTTAAATTCATTTTTATATTGGCATATACTGTGATAAAAACATACATATTTTTAAAATTTGAATAAAAAATTTTAACAAACATATAAAATAATTATTAATATTTTGTTTGACATATATCACTGAAAGGTTGTTTAAATTAAACAATCTTTTCCGCAATGAAAAACACTTCAAAAATAAATATATGTGAGTTTATACTTATATTTACGACACCCTATCATAGGCTCATAAAAGTAATCACTTACGATTTAATTTGTGCCTTTTTATGTACAATCGATCATAAAGGTTCGACGCACCCAATAGCCAGTAGTTCTAGCCTAATTGAGACGCTAAATCCAAACGTAATATACTCCATATTGATAAGACTCAAAGTACTTACTATATGGTCCTAGCACACCTGTTCGCGCATGCAACCTGTTCTCAGTTTCTCACCCACCATAGCAAAGGAGGGCTGCAAAGGCCGAAGAGAAATGTACCGGGGATATCAATAGCACAGCGATGATTGACTGACGACCTTATCAAAGTACATTTCAACAGTGAGAATCACCATGCACTGAAATAAAAATATTTTACATATTTCACAATCAGGATTTCATCATCAGTATTTTAATTAAAGATATTTATTGAAATTATGTTGATATACAATTATTTATTTATGATATTAAAACATGATTTAGATATTTGTTGTTTGAAAACATTATGGTAATGTATTGATATATACATATACAAATGTTATCTACAATATGTCTTATATGCTCTAACCCTTTGGAATTTTTTTTTTTTTACAGTATAAGTAGTCTCTCAATTGAAAATCATAATTTTTTAAACAACAAAGGTAGTGAAAATAGTTATACATGCATATTCTTATATTAACCAAGGCTATTTTGTTTTCCAAATTGAAGCTTTAGTCTTGGCTTGTATCAAATTTAATTTATCAAAAATTTTACATTTAATAAAATCTTTCCTTATTTTAGTTATCAGTAATCAGGTTGCGGAATACACTTTTTGTGGACATTATGCTAATTCCAAGAACACAATATTTCATTATCACGACGTCAGCAACTAAAATGGGATTCGGAAATATAATTATATAACTTCAAAAAATAGTAAATAAAACCCTTGTTTAAATATCTATGATATTATTATAATATATTATATATTATGAATATGGCTTTAATTTAAGTTTAAATAATTGCAAATTCGGAATTCGAATAAATTTATATTTTTACGACCAGAAATAAATGTAAATGTAATAGAAACATTGTAGACAACTGTGAAAATTCTAAAGCTATAGAAAATTTGTTGACAGAGAAAGTCAAACTAATTTCTTCGAGTGTCGCTTTGCACTTAAAAAATCTTAACCATATCAACCACAATCGAAACCTGTTGACCATATGGCCAATTCATGAAGCCTGCTGCCGGTCAATAAATGATAATCATAACGGATTTTATTAGTATTTGGGCTACCCAGGTAATTAAAATTAATTTATAATTTGAGTGCAAATCACAACGTCACTAACACAAATCTAATCAATACAAATCAAGCTCGTTAGGCAGGGAGCTGATTGTGCGGTACACTGGAAGGCCCGCGAACGATGACGTCGAATCAGTAAACAAACGTGCATTATCATTGAGAATTCGAAGTTTATTGGTCAATAATGGAACGGACGAGGAACAGCCAAATCAGTTAGCCAACGAGTGTTGCGTCGGACAGAGCACTATATTTTGAACTTATGCCTCATCTACGATAGTGTCTTGATCGGGTGAATCCAGAAGGAGCTCGGCGCGCATCGATGAGGGACCCTTTCGGATTTTACAACTGCACACAAAGCAGGAAATCGCATTATTGTTCTCATCGTTCAGTGTGACCGTAACATCGGCGGTAATTTCGGGAAATGCAGGATCCACATAAAAGTTAAATCTATACGTAACATCCTCATCCTTATCAATGGGGCACATGGCGCCATACAACAGATTGTTGCACACATTGGAAACCTCCTCGGGCAGGTCATAGGGCAAATTCATGCCTAAAACTTTGGCTGTCACTTTTGTGGTAATACTCGCAATGTTATTTTTATCTGTGAATGTTGTGAATATGATGTCAAAATAATTAGAATTAATTTTTTTTAACGGCTGCTTACACTTTAATACTTACCGCCCAAAAACTGCACATCCATGATGGCAAATTGACCCTTGTAGACCACACACGGCGGCTCTTCGCAGTCCTGAACGACAACGCTCAGTGGAAATGGTTTATTTTTACCTGCAAGTGCAAAACATTAATTACAGTTTTCTTAAAGTATGCTACAGTTTTTTTTAAAAGCTTTGCATTCCTTGATTAGGTAGTCTTTTGATAAGGCTTATCGGCTGGTTTTAGCTATATTGATTTTAATGTATCTACAATGTGCTTTGTATGCATATACATACATATTGTTATATAGGAGCTTTTTAATACGTTCGATGATGATAACAGTTTTATTTTTTTTGTGTGTATCAAATAATATAAATTACCCAAGGGGTATAGATAGGAGATAAGTAGGAAGAGGCGCAAAGTTCGACGAAAGGCAGGGAAATGTGCATGCGTACTACGAGTGCATTAGTACTGGAAAATTGACACACCACTAACATACTCGTACATCACACTGTTTACGGTAGATCTAAATATTTAAAATGTTTGGATTTGCTTATTAAAATCTTGAATATATATGAATACATATTAATATATACTTTTGAGCACATCCACACGCTTTTTTTACATATAGAATAAAAGAGAATCTTAGCAATATAATTTTTTTATATTTCTTCTCACATAATTATACAGTTTTGAAAATTTTTCAACAAGCTTACACAATTTTTAAAATGTTAGTAAATTTTTTTATTTTTAATTTGGTAAATTAACTTACATTCCTGGACATTGGTAGCGCTGACCACAACGCATAGATATGCCAGAGTAAGCAAAATAACACGAAACATTTTAGGAAATTTAAACTAAAATATATTTTTGAGCTCGTGCAACAAACACAAAATCGCCAGCAGTTAAATACAGTGAATGAAACTATCGCTTCAATGGAGGCACATTAAATAGCAAATTTTTGGGACAGATGACCAGGTTGTGCGAGGTTTATCAAACGCGACGCAGATTGCTATCAAGAGGCCACATTGTGCAGGTGTTACAAAAAGAACAAAAAAAATAAGTAAATAATGATAATAATGAAAATACATTGTGTGCAGCAGGTGTACGCGCAAATTCGTCAAGAAAGAGTATATAACGTAAAATTTGACTGATAAGTATGGGAACACCAACTTAATACCGATACGCAACAATTAAGAAGCAGTTGAGATTGAGTTGACAACTATCGAGATTAGGTTAAAGTGGTAAATCAACACAGCCGGCACAGCTGATCAAATGCGTGACCTCATTTGTTTTGGTTTGCCGAAATTGTAGCTAACGAGCTCCATGATGTGATGAGATTTGAAATAAACTGCCAATTTCTTAAGCAATCATAGTAGCGCAGAGTCTGCGGCTTATCGAACAACCTCCACAATTTATCGTTTGTTGTCGATAGTTTTGGCGCCTTTAAGCGTTCATTCTGTTAATGGCTGACCATATTTTTGTTTACATTATTCATTTAAAACAATTTTCGAATGTCCGCTGGGGAAAATAATTTAAAGCGGGATTTGGCAGCCCAATATCCTGGCCTGCACATTGAGTGCATAAAAAATAACGCCTATGTCATCAGTGGTGTCGTTTACACAAATGATAAATGGATACGTCTAAAACTGTATTTACCACACTTTCCAGAACTGCGTGACTTTAAATTGTATGTGCAGCAGCATCTGGAATATAAATGCTACAACAGTGCCAATCTCCAGATCCAAGCCAATTGGCAGCTGCAGGATCTACTGTCGCAACTTGCGCAGCTACTGCCCGAAACAGTTGCATTGGACGCAAAACCGCAGGAGCAAAAGTCGAATATCTATGCGGAAGTTCTGGAGCTGCACAAGCCGCAGGAGTACCGTATACAGCTGAATGAGCTCTGCACGCGTATTCGGTTCTGTGGCTTTGCCGAGCATGAAGCGCATTACCTGGAACTGGAGCTGCCCACTTTACGGCTGATGGCACACAGTCTACCCGACTGCGTTCAGCTGGAAAATATATTGGTCAGCAGCACACGTTCTCTAACGGATATATTGAATCTCTATCTTAAGCTGCTGGAGGAACTGCGTCCCTTCTACGAAAGCTTTGCTAGCATTGATGAGCTGTGCGATGTGTTGCAGCCCAGTCCAATTACTACCAAGCACAATACTCGCGTATTTCCACTCAAGGAGCGTGTCTATCTCAAGCTAACCATAGCCGATCCCTTCGCTAGTTATGCCTCAATGGCCGTGCAAATTATAGGACCCACCGAAGAGGTTGCGCATTTGCGGCATGTGCTGAGCGATGGTCTCGCCAGTTGGGATATTGAGTTGGACTTGTATAAGAATCTTTTGCATATTTTCGACTTGTGCTACTTTCCAATGCCGGCCGAGCTTGAACTGCCGCTTAAGGATGAGGATGAACAGCAGCGTTGCAATATATGTTTCATCTATCGCTTGGACAGTGGGGAGGTGCCCATTGTTTCCTGTGATAATCCGCGCTGTGTGTTGAAATGCCACGCTGCCTGTCTAAAGGAATGGTTCGACACGCTGATTGATGGCAAAACATTTTTGGAGGTGTCCTTTGGCTTGTGCCCGTTCTGCAAGGCGGTAAGTATTGGGAGAGAGCATGTATTTACCGGCATGGCTAAACTTTAATTCGCATTTTAGAAGCTGTCCACCTCCTTTGCGGCGTTGTTGAAGAACTGAATTAAACCGACGAAATCCAATTTAAAAATGTTTAATTTTGAATTTTTTTACATATATTGGAACTTTGCTGTATTCAGATATTACAACGTCAGATAGTTAGTAAAAAAATAATAATACACATAATTAACCAGATCGATACATTAAATGAAATAGTTTTAATATAGCTGGTAAATCAATCTTCATGTTTGTATGGATACAAACCGTCTATTTGACGATGTGTGTTGCATTTTAAATGTAAATAATTTTAAATATTATGTGATGAGATTGTGAAACGAATTTAAATGCTCTACATTAGCTAGACATTTTACAGCTCCAGAGATGACCGACGATAAGCCTCAGATCGTTCAGATCGTTCCGATCGTAAACAACAACAGAAGCTGCAAACACGTTTCACCTGTCGCCAATTTCATTCACGTTCTTGGCTAACGAGTCGCAACAGATTGCTAACCACAAATGTATTGCCATGCGTCCATTCACCGGGCTTGCCTATGCGGACACTGGAGCCAGCCAGGCCAAAGAACACCTTAGGGGCCAGGTTTGGTTCAACTGCCTTAAATTCCCAGCCCACGTGCTGCTTGCAATACTTGCATATTATTATATGCCACTGGTAGCCTGGAAACCAGCTAAACTCTGTGGATGGCTCACCGCTATAACGAATGGCATGTGCAATGACTCGATAAACCGTATTAGTTTCGTGTATGTAGCCAGCTAAAACAAAAAAAATTAGCGATTAATTAAAATTGCCTACAGACCCAATTTAATTCGTCCCACCTGAATTACAGTATTGTGTTTGCACGCCATGCTTGGACATGGCAAACAAGTCGGAACAATAAGCCAGACTGCTGTGGCAGATGCGACAATAGAACAGAGACTCCTGCTTCAATGTGGTACCAATTATCTGCAGTCGTATATTCACCGAATCCGTTAGAAATGTCAAACGCATCATTTCCTCTGTCAGATGCAAATTGCGCACGAGCCAAAACGACAGCTGTATGGGACATTTTGGCATAGTATCTATTTTGTGTATTTCTAGCTTCTGTCGCGCCTTCTCCACAATATGCTCAAAGGAGAACTCCTCGCACGCCTCCATCGGCCATGGTGTGCTGGTTAGTTGATAGCGTCGAAATTTATCCTCCATCGAGGGTATATCACGGAAACGATTTAACGAGCCCATGTCAATGCATTTGAGTGGCTCGGGCAGAAAGTACTCGGGTAGTATTTTTACCTTTCTGTAGCACTTCATTGTCGGATTCCGTGCTATGTCCTGGGGTGGCCTAAATGACGTTAAATACATATATATATATATATTTTAGCGAAAAAACATGGCAAGCTACGCTTCCAGCTCACCCTTGTATATCGTCACAGCTGATGAGGATGCGTTGCAGAGCGCGCGACTTGTAAAAAACGTGCTGACGTCCACTTTCGCCCTTCTCATAGATCTGGCAGGTGACTCCGTAAAGCTTGTGTGGGTTGTCGCCGGGCGGCTGCTTCAGAAAGCCGACGCCGAAAATTACGCCATCGCGGCCACTGTCCTGGATCTCCTCATCGATGATGCTGCCATCAATCATGAACGGCAGCACTTCGCCGGGAAAGAGTATGTGCTGGTGCTCAAATATGAGCATGCGATGTGTGCTGCCGACTTCCAGATAGTCCACGCCGGGCACACGATTTAGATTTGTGCCAAAATATGAATGCTCCGCCGGCAGATTTGTATCAAAGCGCACACCCTCCTCCATATCAACATCCAGCGGCTGCGGCGGCGAATCGGGTGTCTCATCTGGAACAGGATTGATCACATCAGCGTTAGCCTCACCGCTTGCCCTGCGCCGAATGCGATCCTGGCTAAAAACCATGCTACGCACGCGTTGAAAAAAGTTTTCGCGCCGCAGCAGCCTAGCAATACCTCCATCCCGACTGCGTGCCTGTGAGACCAGCATGTCAACCGCCGAGCGAACGCGATTCGCGGGTATCATCCAACGTGGCATGGCCTCCGCATCAGAATCGTCTAATCAAACGATTAGACGGAATTCAATTGGGATTTAACTTTTTTTGTTTGTTAGACCCACCTTCACTGCCTGGGCTATCCAGTGACATGTCACTGCCGCTATGCCTGGAGCTAACGCTCGCTCGACTGGGACTGTCATTGGGCGCAGACGCCTGCTCCGCTAGCTGCTCCTGATGCTGCTCTTCAACGTTCGCGGGCGGCGTTGTTGCAGTTGGATTTTCCGGTGGTGTGGCCGTGCCAGTCTCTTCTCTCAGCTCGTTGGCACGACGCATCAGTTCGGTCACATCGACCATTAGCTCACTTACCTCCTCGAACATATTGTCCACTTCTTCGATCATATTTTCCAGCCTCGCACGACTATTTTCATGGGCCGTGGCTACCGCGACAATTGCATTCACTGCCGCTCCATCCCCACTGCCATTATGTGGCATTTGCTGCTGCTGTTCTACCTCTTCCACAGGCCTTGCCTCTTGCATTTCTGCTGCAGCTGCAACCGAATTGGATGAGCTCGTCTCATCGATTTCTGCGCATTTATTTAGCCATTTTCATCTTTCTTATGCTTTAGTTTAAATGCTGTCGACCTACCTGCAGTCTCTTCGTCATCCATTTGCTCGAAAATTCAGTTTCGTTTCCGTTTTTTCGTTTAGATAAATTAAAAATTTGTGATTTTCTGCCGTTTTCTGTGTGTTATTGATATGTATACAAAGACACAGCTGAAGGTTTGGTGACAGGGTTGCCAAATGCGCCACCCTGGGTGATTTAAAATTTTTTTATTATATCTTTGGCATAATTGGTCGTAATATTCGAAAACATTCAAAATTTTTAGTAGAGCATTGATGATCTAAAACAAATGATGTTGATTTAACACGATATTTAATATAAATATATATATATATAACTGTTATGCTGTTGCTGCGTAGTTTCACAGAGCAGGCTGACAACTCTAACAGAACTTTAACATTTGTCACCATATACACTGGCCCTTTAACATGATCTCTAACATATGCACAGCTTCACACTAACATAAATGTAGATGGAGCTAATGAGCCAATGCTATCTCTTAGCGCTCCCCAGATGCAGGTCAGTTTAATCTGATACACTGTAGCGACTGGACGTCAGAATCGCTGCGAGCCCTTCTGAGCAAACAAGAATCCATTAGGCGCGCGCGCTCAAGCATTCGTAGCAGAGGCGCTTTCATTTGCATACGAACTCAGACAAAAAACAGAAATACTAGTAAAAATGTTTCAACTGAATTTGTTGTTGTTTTGTGCATTGTTTCTGATTATCATTTGTGTGGGAAGTGCTCAAATTGCCTTTGTGGAGGATGCTGACATCGATAAGAAAAAAATGAATCTGGAGGTAAGCAGTCAACGGCGACCCCAGTTGATAAGGAGGCAAAGTCAGCCTTAATCGAGACAAAACAAAACATTGTCTACACGCATAATTCATATCTCTCTCTTTTGCTCACATTCTGTTTCTCTCCCGCTGCCTGCAGGGCCGTAAGCCGCTTTACTCACCCGCCCGCTGCGCTCGCTTCCAACTACTCTACCCGGGAGATCAGCCAAATGACTGGATATGCGATTGCGCGCCAGGTGAGCTTTCATAGCGATTACATAATTTCAATAATAATAATATGTAAATACGCGTACGTACTTTCGATGCCCAGCGGCGCTGTATTATCCAGAAACGGATGCCTGCTATCCAGCGTATAGACAAGGCCCGTGCAATGACACTGAAATGCTGGTACTCTACAAGGAGAAGGTCATTCCGGAGTGTGTCAGCAATCCCTGTCGCCAGGATGGACATTTTCTGATACGCGACAAGTGCTTTCAGTTTGGCAACAGTAATCAGAACGACAATCCTTGTCCCAAAAAAGAATTAACCTATGTGCTGGGCGTCAATCCGAAGACCTTGATGGTGGACTGTGTGCAGCTGTCACTGCAGCTGGAGACCCGCATCGACATTGAGGAAACGTCCCAGCCCGTGGCACCGCCAGAATATCACATTCAGCTGGCCGAGAAATGCGCGCGCGGCAGTCGCCTGTCTGCCCAAGGGCGCTGTTCGGCTGCACCGTGAGAAGGCGGGTCAAGTCAATATAATCAACATGATTTTAAACTGTTTAGCTTAAAGCAACAATAACAACTATGTATGTACATGTAAACCAGGCTGATGACGAACTTAAACAGTTTGCTTGGGTTTCCCACGACTCTTGGGGGGCTTCGGAGCAGGTTCATCGTTAACCTCGAGCAGTTCATCGACGCTTTCGCTGCTTATGTCATCCTCCTCGACTAGATTGACGCCATCGTCCAGGTTCTGCTCATCGTTGACCGTTTCCAGCTTGAGCAATATGTTCTCTAAGGAAGCCAAAAATGAACTCTCGCCATATTCCGGCCACTGGCGGAACTGTGTGAATAGCGTCAGCATTTGACTTGGAGTCAGATCACCGAACTGTGTGTAGATATTAATGGCCGTAAAGTAATCGCGAGTACTCATGCTGGTGCTTTGCATGGTGTACGGTGGCAAGTTCTGTGCAGACACGTCGGCATGAATGGGTGACACACGCTCGGGTTTATTTTGATTGATTATAAGTCGAGGCCCGCATCCGGGTACCCACTTTCTGTAAAATAATAAAAGTGATTAGCACATGATCAGCACTCCCATTCCCACCTAACTCACTCCAAATTGGGTATGATGCGATTGCGACGACTAACAAAGTTCTGCTTGATAAAGAACCAAAGGGCGGGCAAATCCTGAACCGGACATAGATCATGCAAATTTCGGCGCGGCACAAATTTAACCAAATACAAATATTCCGGGTTGATGGACTTGACCTTTCCCAATTTGCTGCCTTTAGTAAGATTAGCGTCGGCCTGGACTGGCAGAAAACTCTCTCGCGGCACCTTGGCTATAAAGCGATGCTCAAAAAGTATTTGAAAAAGCACGGAAGCGGAGCGATAGATCAGATAACCGATCTCGTTCGAGCAGGTCAAATGCTGCAAGCAGGATAGATAAGAAATTGAAATAGAAGCCGTCTAAAGCAATACGCACTGTATAAATGGGCGGCGGCAGCGCCAGAAGCATTTCACATCGTCCCAAATTGTAGATACTCGTCTGGAATATCAGCGAGTTGATCAAGTGCTTGAAGAACGGATAAGAACCCACGGCGCCAAACAACAGCATATTGGCGTCTGCAAGGAGTAAATATAGATAAGCACATGGCTAAGAGTTGGCCAAACATATCACCTGCCTTCATTAAAACCGCGTTGCGGGGCATCACTGAGCAGATCAGCCAGACGAGTGCCGCTATCCATTTTATCCATAAAGGCCAGCTTCCAAAGGTTCACAAAGTCGCCGTGACGCACCTTAACGCGATCTGGATACAGGGCATGCAGTTCGTGTAGACGCGGCATAAAGTGCTCCATCGTTTCGATCAAAATGATCTTGCGAAACTGGCGCTCCCGATCGAGCAGATGCCGCGTAAAGTGACCCGGTCCGGGATTTAGCTCCAGCACAGTGTCACACTTGCTCAGCTGCAGATGCGGCTCCAGGTGATCATTGATTTGCTGTGCTATCTGCGCATTGGCCACGTACATGTGTGTGGCCAGCTTTTGTTTTTTGGTGAGCAGCTTCTCGGGAAATTCGGCGCTATAACGTTCCACCCGTTCCGCTTGCGCGGCACGTTTTGCTTTGGTGCTCTGACAGCAGCTGCTCAGCTTTTGAATGCTTCTCGCGCTGCACAGCCGTAAGCTGCAACGCACTGACATCATTTTTTACGATTCTTCACTTAAAATAAATAAAGTTCTTGTTGATTTGCGATGCTTAAACGGTTTGCTTTTGTTTACAGCACTCACTATTTTAATGACACTTCCAGCACTGTAGTGGTCGTTTTGCAACACTGTCTTTGTTGGTTATGTTTACAAATTAAATCGGTTTGCAGCTGATTTAGTTTTAGTTGATTAAATCGACTAATTTTTGTTGAATTGTTAATTAAAATTGAAGCATCTGCGCAATGGGGAAGGTCATGTCCATGGTGGCTCGCAAAGCGAATCGTTTTAACGCCGAGAACAGAGCACATCGTGTGCTGGAACGCGAGAAGCCGACACCGGCACCTAAATACGAGTCCAATCTGCGTGACATGGAACGCACTCTAGACTGTGAGTATTTGTGCCAACTAAGAGAACTTGTATTTAACTTTGAACATACTATCATCTACAGTGGATCCCACATTTGTGGACAAACTGAACAAAAAGGACGCAATCTTGGATACGCGACTAAAAGATGTTTATGTAACATCAAAGGATCAATTTGTGGGTTAAACCAATTGCATATTCCTGCATATTAATATGTATTTATTTCTATTAGATTCAACGCGTTATGGAACGCCAGGAGCATCGACCGCTACCCTTGGAGCGTACCACGCCCGATGACTTTGAGTACGGATTTATGGAACCGACGCGCGTATCTCATGGCCGTTGCACATTGCGACAGGCGCTGCAATTTATCAATGACCATCAGCTGGATCCTGAGGAGTGGACGGCCAAAAAAATTGCCGATCAGTACAAACTAAAGGAGTCGCATGTTGGTGAGTTCAAAATCGCGAAAAAGAAGCCCTTGCAGAATACATATAATCTTTATGGCTGCAGGTCTTCTCTAAGGGTTACATGTTTGTCAAAAATATAATATATAAACAATTTAATCTGTATCACAATGTTCTAATTCCTTCTACTTATTTCCAGTTAACGTACTTTATTACTTCAAGACGTTCAGTGTCTATATCCCCGATCAAAAGTACAAGGATACCTTGCTGACACAGGCTAAGCAAAAGTTCATCGAGGAGAAGCCTAGTACAACGGACAATGAGAGTAGTAAAACATAGTTAATTTGCAAAATCGATTGAATCGAAACAATCTTCATAGTTAAACCATAAAGTACTTGTTAATTTAAACCTATGATTTATTTTACAAATCGCGCGTACGCCTTTTATGGATCACACAATGGCATTGGGTGGACAGTTGTAAATGTTGAGAGATTTGTCCTCTGATGCTGATATAACTTTATCGTTGCCCGGACTGTAGCGCACGCCCCACACTTGATCGGTGTGCTCATTGAAGGTGTGCACACATTTGCGTTCCGCTGTGTCCCAGACTTTCACGCTACGGTCGCTTGAGGAGCTGGCAAAGTGTTTGCCATCCTCCGAGAACGAAACGCACAGCACCCAGGAAGCATGGCCAGACAGTGTGCCCACCACATCAGAATGTGCACTACAAAATTAATTGGATTTTTACAAAAACGTGTACTTAACTGAAATTCCTAACAACTTACACATCATACAGCTTCATGTGTCCATCGTCAGAACCTGTTAGCAGCATTTGTGAGTTGGGCGAGAAGCAAAGACTGCGCACAGGCATGGCGTGGCCCTCAAGAGTTTGAGCTACCTTGCCAGCAGCCACATCGAAGATGGTGATGATACCATCAATTGCGCCGTTGGCAATGTACTTTCCATCGGGACTCTAAAAATAATAGCTTGTTATTGTAGTAGTTTTCATGAAAAACTTAGCTCGAATACCCACATATGCAATGCTGAGCGTATATTTGCCATTCTGGGCATCCAACACCTGTTCGGCCTTGCCGGTTTCCACGCTGTACATAGATATCTTGCCATCGTTTAGGCCGGATATAACATACTTGTTGCACGGCGAAAAGCCCACCGTCCACAGATCAACCGGGCCGAATGTTAACATATGCTTCTTATCGCCTGTTCGGGCATTCCAGAGGCACATGCTGGAGTCCAACGAACTGCTGGCAATTGCTGTGGGTATAATTATTGTATATTTGTTTTTATCAACTATTACCGAGCGCTTACTCTGGCCATCTGAGCTGACAGCAACAGACACAACTCCTAGAGCATGGCCCTTAAGCTTATGTCGTAGTTTAAGTGTGTTATCTTCGCGTAGGTCCCATACTTTGACCAGATCATCCAAGCCGCCGGTCACAATGAAATCAGTTGGTTTTTTCTCTTTTTTGTCGAAATCAAATGGGTTTTCTTCCTCTGCCGCGGCATCCGCTTCATCAATAGCCGGCTCCGGCTCACGACCCCACGCGCATGCCCAGAGTGCATTGTCGTGTGCGTTTTCCTCTTTGTGCAACAGTGAAAACTACAACACAATTTATTTTCATATTTCGTTTTAAATCGGTACATAATACATACCATTATTAATGCAAATGCTTAAAATTATTTCATTCACCAAAACGGTTTACGACAGAGTTGTGTTGACTTCTTCGCAACTAGTTCGATCAAACAACCCAGTGCCGTGAACTAGTTCCAGGCAAGCAAAATCATATGCTTATCGACGAGCATCAATTGAGCTTCGGACATTTGTGTGTTCGCGTTTATTTATGTTTTAAGCACTAAATCAAACATTTTTAAGTGCAAAATAGTTAAGAATTAAATTAGCATTCTTGCTAAATATCAACCATAGGTGTAAACCAAAAAAAAAACAACAATTGTTCAATTTATGGTTCGAACCAATGTTTATTCTATAGGTTTAATTTTGCTTTGAACCTATTATTTATATATATTTTTTATATATTGTTGCCTTTTGGAGCTCACCAAGTTAATTGTGTTAAATTATAGAAGGCTGTGAGTCGGTCTTAATTAAATAGTAAAGCCAATATTTAAAATAAATAGGTTAATTATTTTAATTATTCGCTTTAATATTTAATTAGGACCAGTTAGCAGCATTGAAGATTCCCTACTTTGGCATTATTGCTAACGTTATTTTCACGTTTGCGTGTAAAGCTTGTCGTCTTCAGCTGAGCGATGTCCAAAGAGCCGATTTTTTTCTATTAAATCGATCAAGGTACATCGAAATATCGAAGAAAAGTTTATCGAGCTAAAATCAACATCGTTAGTATCGATACATTGATGTTTCGATATTTTTTAACATTGCTAAAAAGAACTAGTCCAACTCAGTCCAGTCAGTATCTCAACACTAAGCTGATTGGAAGATTTCTTCAGATTTGCGGCAGAACTATGTGGAAAACGTGTCACTTAATTGCGGTATTTGCCGCCATTGGACTGCTCATTGTAACGCAATCCGTAGATGCCGACAAGAAGCAGAGCAAAAAGTACAGCAAAGAAGCAAACAGCCCGCACTTCAAGCAAATCATAGAGGAGAAATACGAACCGGAGTTTCGGAATCTCCAGCGACCATTTCGCATTGCTAAGTTGAATCTAGTTTGGGCAAAGGCACAAAACGTACGTGGTTTTTCTTCGTGCGTGACTTTTACTAAATGCATGTTTCTCATCTTAGCGTTTGACGGAGAGTAAAATAAAATCACTGTATATGGAGCTAAAGATACAGGATAAAGAAGAGATTGCGTGGAAGCAACTGAATTCACAGCACAAGGATAAGGATGGGCTAAAGGAGAACGAGCTGCGGCAAAAGCTAATTGGAATAATGAGCAGTTACGACTTGCTGGAGCACTTTGAGGATACGCAGGACGTAGAGAAAACGAAACCCTTTAAGGTTGGGAGTATTTAGTTAGCAACAGGTTGTTATCTTAACTATTATTATTACAGAAATTTCACGATCCCGAGGAACGGCATAAGAACAAAAGTCTTTTTAAGGATAAGAAACTAAATCGTTTGTGGGAAAAAGCGGAGATTTCTGGGTTCACGTCGGAAGAATTAAAGTCCCTGAAACAAGAGTTTGACCATCACCAGGACAAAGTGGATGTGTATTACAGCTTGCTGGAGAACATTGGTACCATGGATGCGGATAAGCATGAGAGTAAGCTTGAGTACAGCATTAATTATATACAGCTGTCCAAACTTGTATTTTTCGCAGATGCCATCAATACTGAGGACCTAGATACCTATAATCTCATTTCGAATGATCCGAACGAGAACGAGATCAACACACATGAGCAAAATGTAAAGAAATTCGAGAGTGACATGAATGCTCTGCGCGGACATCATGTTGGCATCAAGGATCACTATGATCGACTGGAGCGCCTGGTCTCTAGCGGGCCGCATAGCCAGGACTTTATAGAGCCCAAGGTGCAGGGCTTGTGGCGGGTGGCGCAAGCCAGCAACTTCACCGACAAAGAAATAGCTTCCATCAAAACTGAATTACATCATTTCGAGAGTCGCTTGCTCAAGTTGCGGCACTTGCATGCGGAGCATGCGCTGCACAAGGAGAAATATAAGGTATATAATTAATTGGCAAGTTGTAATATTTTATAGTTCATTTGATTTTATAACAACAGGATGAGAAACACAAGGACAAAAGCAATCGGTTTGATGACATGGAGGATTTGCTTAAGAAGCAAGCGCGCAAGGTCGAAAAACTGCAGGAGAGTATTGAGAAAACCATTTTCAAACATACCGAACTTTGAACTTTTTTCAATAATAACCGTGCCAAATGAGCAAATTAGCTGTAAACAATTATAATTCATATTTTCTGAAGCAATTGTTTAGCTTAGCACTTAGATTTACTTAACTTTTTATACCAAAATCTGCGCAATTATTGTCTTAAGAATTGAATTAAAAATCTCATGAAACAACCAATTTCTCGCTGTGCACTTGCTGGGCGTTGCCACTCTGGCGGCGGTTTGGTGCTGCCTGCGTGTGCATGTTTCGGGTGAATGGCAAATGAAAAAATCGTAAATAACATTGCAACTGCAGGCAGGCAGGCAGCAGTAGCGAAAACTATGTGAAAAACAGTTGTAATTGTTGTTGATTGTAAAGTGCAATGCATTTCGTGACGTTCCGTTTGTCAATAAAAGCGTGCTCTTGTTATTTATAAGCATACATAGTGCATATGTATAGGTGTTGTCGGCATGGTTGAAACAGCGAAATTTGGCAATTTGGAGGCCTACACGTATCTGCTTGTGACGCTAAATCTGACGCTCGCGCTAGTTGTAATGTTCTTCAATTGTCTCTGCTGCAAGAAAAGGACACCCAAGTAAGTGAACAATGCCACCAGGCATGTCTACACGCTGCTGGTCACGGGGCAGAGGGAGAGAAAGAGTGAAAGTTGTGTCCCAGTTCCAGTTGGCTGCGCTCGCGCCAAAAAGGCTTTTTAATGCACTAATTAAACAACTAAATGCATATGCATTTTACGCAGAAATGATTTGCTCGGCCTGGAGGGCATGGTGAAGCTCAAGAACCCCGACGACGTAATCACGCTGACTAGCAACAATGCAAATGCGAACGCGATTGCAAATGCGAATGCAAACGCAGCAACGAGCAGCAGCCTGGTGCACAACAGTGAGTCACAAGCGGAGCTGAATGCGTCCACGGTCTCGAATGCTGATTCAGAGAAGAGGTACATTTCCCCTTGCCAATTGCATTCAATTCAATTGTGTATTTATTGTGCATTATACAACGCAGATCTAGCACGGCGGCCCATCGCAGTTTGCCGGACATACCCGTGGCGGAGAGCAACGACAACGGCTCGGAATTGTATGAGACCGTTGCCGACAAGCAGCTGGCGAGTGCGCATCATCAAAGTCGTACGTACATCTGTCGAGCTGGTTAGGCAATCGGCCGCTAATCAAACCCTCCCCCCGCCACACCCTTATCTCGCCCCACAGCTCAGCCCAGTCTGAAGAAGCAGGCGAGCGTCTCACAGCACAGCTCTATTAGTCAGGCGGACGATGTTAGCTCACCGTATTCGCGTGTCAAGGGCCTGCCTCATGACTATGCCAAAGTGCGCGCCACCGAGCATCCGTATGCACAACTCAATGCACCGTCCACGTCCAGTTCGGCCGTTGCAGCAGCAACAACCTCGGCTTCAGCCGCTGCCAGCAGCAAAGCTGCCAGTTCACAACATGGCACCGATTCACTGCAGCGTGGCTCACAGCCCAGCGGCGGCTCGACACAGCAACTGAACGATGAGTCCACTTCCCAAGTAGAAATACCGGCTGCATCGGCTATTGCCGGCATGATATCGGCCAGCCAGGATTTGCCCTATATGACGCCACCGATTGCCAATCAACACTTCAGTGGCGACTCGCAAGACTCATCTAGTATGTGTGACTCACTCTGACCAGTTGTTGTTTAATAATATGTTTTTATCTTATCCACAGAAGGCTACACAAGCATTAGTGTGCGCGAGCCGCTAGCCAATATTCTGGCACAGCAACCACCGAGCAAGGTGGCGGCCAGAAAAAAAACACTAACACGTGATGTGAACGATTCGCACTATGCAACCGTCTCGGACGATTCAGGTGAGTGCCTAGCGGAGATTCACAACGAATCCGCATTAATCTTCATATTCGGTTCTAGATGAAACCTATGCCGCTATTGAGGATCCCAATAATCGTCACATTCCAAATGCCACCGATATTTATACAAGCGGCTCAGAGACCTACGCACAAATCCAGCCAATGCAGTCTAATCCCATTGTAGTCGCCGTTGAGATTAATACCAGTAGCAGTTTGTCCTCGTCCAGTGCAGCGGCAGTGAGCAGCGGCCAGCCTCTAAATCACAGCTCAGCCAGCGGGTCAACCCACCGTTGCAGCAGCAGCAGCAGCAGCATGGAACATGCGGTACCTGTGCCACCACACGTGGACAGTCTGCGCGCACATATGCACTCGCGTCAGGCGTCGTCCTCGTCCTCGGTGTGCAATTTGGGCTCACCCAAGCCGGAGAAGAGGCAGGCAAACTCACCGCTGCCGCCAACGCCCAAAGCGAGTCTCAGCCAGACGCAGGCGCAGCATCTTCTGCATTCGGCAACGAGCAGCAGCAATCTAACATCCGGGCGAAGCTCAGTTATCTCTGTAATTGAAGCCGGCGGCGAGGCCAACGATGCCAACGATGCGAGCAATGCGTCCCCACAGCGCAAGCACAGCAAGAGTCTAAGTCCATCCAAAGATGTTGAGGGCAACAGAAACATCGAGGGCATGTACGCCAAGGTGAGCAGTTGTCTATCGAAGAGCTGATATCATTTGAATCAGCTTTTTAATTTTCCCCGTTGCAGGTGATGAAGAAACACAAGTTCTCTTCACACCAGCCGGAGATGCTTGGAGTGAGTCCCTTGGACAGTGCCGCAGCGGCGCTTCTAATGGAACCACCGAAACTAGCAGCTTCTGGTTCGGACAAGAGTCGCGTGCGCAGCAACAGTTACACTGCTAAAGATCATGGCTATGAGACGATACCAGCGGATGGCCAAAAGCAGGCGCAAAATCAGCTGCCACAGGAAAATCGCAAGTCGGATTGCTACGCGGCTAACATGCTGCAAAAGGAGCGTCAACTGGAAGCAGGTAACTAAACGCAGGCACTCACTAACATTCCCGTAGAGATGAACGATATCTGTGCAGTTTAAAAAGCTTTATGCTAGATTAATTATATTAACGTAACTGGAATTTTCACTAACAATGAAGTCAAATGCAACTTTAAACACGAAGCTCAGTGAAAGGCGAATGCAAGTTGTTAATTAATTACAAGCTCGCTTAAAGCAGAGTAAATTGTATTGACTTGTATTACAATACAAATATTCTACTTAAAGCTTGCAGCTGAATGGTTTTAAATGCTACGAAATTTGACTAACTACAATAAAGTTAGCTTAAAGCTCGACGCTCAAGTCGAAAAGCTCTAGGCCTAATGAATTAAGATTTAATTGACTTAAATGAGATAATTTTTATTCAATATGAAATAAGTAAATACCGTTTGAAATTCAAAGGTCGACAGAATTTAAAGACTACATCTTTTATTTGTTACTTCTGCCAACTCTTAGATCACAATATCGTTTATCTTTATGTAATTCCAGTTCCCAGCTACTCTTTCTAACCACCTAATGTGCCCAATTTGTCTCCTCTCGTCTCTCTCCTTGTGTCTTATTCTTTAATTTTCTTGAACCCACGCCTTGGGCATCCACAATTTAGTTGTTTTGCCAAAATGAGAAATTTGCGCGTTTCGACAATTTCGTCAGTTTTTGTTTGGAACTGTCAGTGGTTAGTATATCAACTGGACGACGCTTTTTAGCTTGGCATGCATCACAATATCTAACTCCCCACTAACTCTGATTTTATGTTGTATTAATTGTTCACATTGTTTGTTGTTCCGGTTTGGGGCAGCTTCCAGTCAGATGTACCACAACACCAGTAGCAGCACCAGCGGCGTCAGCGGAGGCGTTCAGGTCAAACCTATTGCGCCCAGCATTAGCACCAGCACGAAGCACTACGAGACTATAAACTGCCCACCGTGTCAGCCCAACAGCATCAGCGGCAACAGCAACGATCCTGGCTACGAGCAGCTGCAGACGGAGCCCAACGATGATGATGCGAAAAAGTCCGATTACGATCCGAACTATGAGGTGCTCAAGAGTCGCGCACATTCGGATGATGGCTACGCCAAGGTGCTGGAGAAGAAGCGTCCACCTGGCGATGTGGTGGACAGCAGTGGCGGCTACAGCACCATTCCGGGCGCCGATGCAAATCACAACTATGCCAGCATCTTGGAGACCAAGGCGCATCTGGCAGCTGCTCCGAGTGAAACAGATCACTATGCGCGCATAGCTGAGAGCGTGGCGATCACATCGCCCATCTCGCCGCACTCATCCACCATGGCGAATAGCCTGTCCATGATCACGGTGACCACCAGCACCAGCATGGTGAGCAGCCTGAGCTCACAGCAAACGCTCAACTCATCGCAGTATGAATCGCTGACCGGCACGGGCAGTGAAACGGATCCCAACTACGAGTCGGTGTGTTATTTAAATGCCACAACAACAACAACAACAACGGCAACAACAACGACCAACAACAGCAGCAACAACAGCAACAGCAGCAGCAGCAACAGCAACGCGGATCATGGCTACGAGCGCCTGGAGTCGGACAACAATACGCAGGCGAGCAGCCCGCTGAGCACGCCCAGTGAACAGCACCTTGTAGTGGATGATTACTTCCAGGTGTAGCTGTAACAATACCTGCCAAAAGTAGTGAGCTGGATCTCGTTCAACAACATTCACAAAAAACTCGCACACACCAGCATTTTGTTTTGCCTAGCAATCGCTGTTATTTTCTTTTGAAGGCACATATCACATAGGATGCACAGCAGCAAAGATATCTATTAGAGTCCATAGACCCAAATGAAGTAGATGCTAGAGAGTACATATGTTGTATGCTTCTTCATATCGGTTCGCACTTTAGTCCTAGCCTAGCACTAAGTTATATAAATAATAACAAAGAACTTCATGTACAAAGTATTTGTATGTTAAACTCGATAATTACTTTCAAGCGACAGATAAGCATATGTGCTTATATATAGTTATATATTTTATTATATATAATACTAAATACCAGTGCGTCCTATTTTAGTTAAATTGAATGCAAAACAAACGTTTTTAAATTTTAGAATTGCGCTGATAAAGATATTTAAAAGTAAAAAGCAAACAAGTAAGCAGATCAAGGAAAGATTACTATATTATAGATTGTATATTTTTATATGTTGGCATTTTTGCTGCTTTTTTACTTTATTGATGTCGCCTGGACAAACAGACATATGTATAACCCATTTAATACGATTACATATATGCAGATAGTTAGCAGACAAGCCCATGTTAAAAGTAAAAACAAGAAACAAACATTTAAGTATTTAATAAATCATTGATGATCAATTGTTTGATTTTTTTTTAAACAACCTTGGTGCGTGTATAATTAGATGCATCTAGTTTTAAACCCGTCTCCTACGGTTTGAGATTAAATAGTAAAAAGTCAATGTTTGTATGCAAGTTAAATTCGCGTTTATACACTTTTTCCACTCTTATGGAATGAAGTATTTCCAAGATATTCTCCATCTTTGGAAAGCACGACTTTTAAGGTCCGGATCTTCAGTAATAAACAGGTTTATTTAGTATATAGATTTAATATGTTTATTTTATATACGCTTTCGCGTTTTACGCTAGCACACACATATACGTGCAATAAGACTGTGTCCACATAGATACAATTAACATTACGAGCATAATTTGCAGTTGCAACCACATCGAGCACAATAGGTATGCATATATGTGTATATATATATATATATGTTTATATGGGAGATTATTTGATTTAGCTAAATGCCGGATGCAGTCAGTTGGTGCTAGCAGCGGTAGCAGAAGCCGTGTCCGTTGCCCGCACGGGCCTGGCGAAGCTAGATCGCATCACCCACACGTAGTAGATAAACGCACACAGCACAAACTGCAGGAATATGTATTGATAATCGAAGATCAACCTACACCTACGAAATGTAAACGATGAAACGCGCCCGACAAGCGCCGAAACTGCCGCTTCCACGTTTCATTCATTGTTACCATCGACTGGCTGTGCCACAGCCGCAACGGCCGCTACCGCCGGCGGCTGATGCTGATGATGTTGCAGCACCATCGCTGGCATTGGATGTGCGGGCGCTGGCAATGGATGCTGTTGCGCCTGGGCCAGGAATGCTGCTGACGATGATGATGATGATGAGGCTGATGATGGCGGCGGCGGCGCCGGTGGCTGGCAAACAACTGGCTGCTGCTGTTGCTGCTGGCTGGAATCGCGGTTCAGCAGCGCAATATTGCTAGCCTTCATGCGGGCTAAACTGGTGGCCAGGCCGCCGCCCATAGCCGATAGACACGGTGACATACAAGGTGTTGAGCATGATGAATTGCTGATTTCACACTGGTCAAGTAGGCGGAGAAGCTCGTTAGTGTCGGGTCCGCCCGAGGTTTTCTGCTGCGGCTCATCCTTGGCGTGCAGCGCCAGTGCCGTAGTCAAGTCCCACATTTGTATGGCGCCGTTGCAGTGGCCAGTGAGTATAAACCGTGAGCCCATGCGTGAGGACACCTCGCACTCGTGTACACAGAAGGCCGATATCGTTGAGCCATCCACGGAGCGTATAACACAGACACGATCTCCATTGGATGCCTGACGCACATACAACTGATTCGTCTCGGGCACCACCTTCTGAACAAAGATCATGTCATCGTAATCGCCATAGGGTCCAAAATCGTTGCCAGCGGCATAGCTGTAGTTGCTATCGGTTGCCTCCAGTGAGACAATCTTGAACGAAGCCTCCGGCGTTGAGCCGGGCTGTGTGGAGAGCATGCCACGAAAGCGTGTCAGGCTCCAGGTGCGCACATGATGGTATTCGCTGCAGACGGAGACCAAATAACGCTCTGAGAGCATGACCTGCAGGAGGAATTGATGATTAGCACAATTTTTAGGGAAAATCAATTAAGTCTTGCCTTGGTAATGGGACTCTGATGCACAAAGAATGTCTCGAAGAGATGGGGCCCATGGCCAGCCGTTTCCGGATGCTGCACAATGATGCGCACAGCGCCGGATTTGGTGCCGTAGGCAATCTCGATCCAATTGCCGCTGATGCTTGACGTTTTAGGCGTTAGGTAAACGGATATGGCGGTAATGGGATCCATGTTGATATCCTTATACAGTTCGGTCACCAGCAAATCGTTGTCCTTCATGCGCAGCGGAAACTTTTGCATGTCTGAGAACACAGATGTTATATATTCAAAGAAAATTCTCGTTCTGCTTCTTAGGTCGCTTACCTATATAATATATGGAACCATTGTTGCAGCCGAGCAGCAGAAAGGAGCCCGCTGAGTCGAAGGAGAGCACTGGCACCAGATCCTGAATTTGCCAGTGCTGCGTCATCGCATGCCAGACGCCAATTTTGCCGGAGGAGGACAACGCCACTAGCTGGCTGCCAATGAAGAACAGATACTCTACGCGCACGTTGAGGTTGAAGGTGCCAATGTCGGACTTGTTGCCGCCTTCCTGTATGCTCCACAAACGTATCTGGCTGCCAAACGATATGGCGATCATCTTGCTGGGCATCGGCTCCGCCGTGGACGTGTTCACCTTGGAATTAATGGCGATGCGCTCAATGGCCGCATCGATATGCGGTGAGGTGAACACCTGCTGCCAGCCATTTGAGTCCTTGACGCGATAGCAGGTGACAAAGTGCGCATAAGCCACGGCAATCCAGTTCTGATGCGCCTTGATGATCTGCACACGCAGTGGCGGCGTCCAATTCGAGCTCTGCGTGGGACTGAACACCAAGCCCACTTCGTTGCGTATCACCTTATTCAGATCGGCCGAGGAATTGCGCGAGTGGCGCATAAAGTCCAGCGAGGCGTTGCGCGAGTGTCCACCAACTGGATTCCAGGCAACTGGCGGCACAGCAGCCGCAGCATTGGAGCTGGACGCATTGTTGGCGGCGCGTCCGCAGCGTAAGTCCCAGGAGGAGTTGCGCGAATGGGTCGAGGAATGACGCGACGATGCTGACGAGGACTCGGGCACACGCACCATAGATCCAGGCCGTGCAGACGCCGCCCCATTGCTGGATGTCGTAGGCACACAGGCAGACGGTTCCATGGGACTGTTGGCCGTGGCAGCTTCTACGGTGGCGTGCAGTGCATCATTGGGCGGCATTGCTGGCGCGGCCAAAAACCCATAGAAGAGCACATCGCCGCATGAGGAATGGTTGAGATCCTCGCATAGTGCCAGCCGTTTAGTAAGTGGTGTAATCCCATAGTATTCCGCCTCGTGGCGCAGTGCGCGTATTTCACAGTTTTTAATATCAATGTCTTTGGTGCGCAAATAGTTTAAGATGATGGAGAACAGCGTCGGATCGCGGTCTATAAATATCGCATTGTGCTCGTCCCGCAGGCTCGAGATGCGTCCGCTCAGCAGCGCCGTAAAGAAAGTGTCTGGTATCCACGTAAGCGTTTGCCATGACGTCGAGAACCTGCAGGCACACAAGAGCGGAAGAGGGGGTTAGTGGGGAAGGAATTAATTTTTTGTTTGTGTATTTTGCATGCGTCATCAATGCTTAAGCCTCGTTTGCTCCACTCACCGTTGACCGCCCACATTGAGATTAACCAAATCGCTGCTCGCACCGTGCATAAAGTGGGACATGCCAATAATTCCACAATTGCCGCGGCAGCAGCAGCGTCAACCCCAATAATTTAATCTATTTGTGTGGCTTCGAGACGCCTTCTGCTCTATCTGATTTTGGGGTCCGTTGCTGCCCCGTTGACAACTGCAGCTGCAGTGACAACGACAACGACACTGTATCAGTGGCTACTGTTTAGCGCTGCGCTGCTGGCACCACTTTTATTCACTTAACTGCGTGACCACTTTATTTTTGGAATTGCGTTTGCTTTATTCGCTTCAGCTGCACTGTGCTACACAAATTCCTATATATATATGCATATGTTTGTTAATGCGTTGTGGTGAGTGTTTTTGTTGACGTTGTTGCTTTTCGCTGCGAATGGCACTCAACTTGATTGTGACGGTCTGGCAGCGCTGTGTCTAGCTAACTGTAATTGAACTGGCATTCAAAAGTACCCAGCTGGAATCGAACAACTGAATTTAGTAATATGACATGATGTGTTTACATATACAAAATATTTAACCATATTAGCCCATTAGAATTGAAATTCTTACTATTACTCATTTAAAGTAGTACAATTTTAATGATGCTGAAAATTTCAAAGTTATGTGTGTTCCGCTTTATGATGGAGAGATGAGTGGAAATGGCTGGAGGGGGGTCCAAGTACCCAACTTTCTGTTTGGTAAGTGGTTTAACAGCAAACTTGGGACCTAATGCTAAGGGTGGTTACAAGAAGTGCTAATTCCAGCAACTTTTTATGCTTTTCTGTGTGTGTGTGTGAGTGTGTGTGTGAGTGGAGATCGCTGGGCATAAGGGTAAGCAATGGAGCAGAGCGCATAAACCGTAGTAGCCATGCCCGAGGGAGCGACGGGGCAGGGTGCCCATACCCAAGTGTGGGTAACTCGCACATATGGCGAGAATAAACCGACAAATGATAACGGCACTCGAGCAAACAACAATAAAGGAAAATCGAGTAAATGAAAGAAATAATGGTGGCGGAATGTGTAACAAGTAACAAACCGCACGCACACACAAGCAGTCACATCGTGCCCCACTTTGCCAACCATCTGCGTTTGCCAAAGGGGAGCAAGCAAATGCGAACAAATATTTAGCTGCTTTTGCCCTTCTGTTTGTCTGTGTGTGTGTGTGTGCACAGCATATTAAAGTGAGCCAATTTTGGCGCGTGTTCTGCGCTAATACAAATTCATATGTGCGGGATGTTCCGCTTCCGTATTTGTGAAGTTCGCCGTAATCATAAATAATATACAATGCCACCTGATGAAGTGAAAACGTGGCGTTGATAGCACAATGGCATATTGCAAAAATTCAAATATATAAATATCATAACTGCAAGGTGGCACGGTCATTACATATGCTGGCTTGCTTAAAAGCTCTCTCTATTTTTCTGGATGTGCTCAGCTTATTGTTGATCTCGTATTTAGAGCGAGAGCGCCATATTTGGGAGAAAGTTTATTATATATTTTACATAATTAATTAATTAATTAATATTAAGATAATTAAAATATTTTGTTTTACACCAAATCAGCATATTATTTTCAAACTGCAAAATATTAAAATTCTTTATTATTGAAATTATGTAATTAATTTCGTTCAAGCTGGATAAAGAGTATTTTGAAGTCGACCTCGCGTGTCCGTTGTATTTTAACATGTCGCCCAGTTTGATTGGTCGAATCGTAAACACAGCTAAAAAATTTAATTAATTTGTACATATGTATGTATACACAAACATACATATACATATACATTGTTAACATAATTATGCATATATTTGAGTGAACCGCAGACGTCGCCTTTATGCTCCGGCTGTTAATTGTTAATACTTGTTGACACCGATTTTTTTGTTCCACTTCGTTTTTTAGCTGAAGCTGTGCTGGCGCCAGGCTTTATTTCTTAAATGGCGAGCGCTCTTTTCTGGCCTCTTGTGCGTTTTGTAATTAATTGGTCGTATATATTTTACTGCTGCTGCTGCCTGGAGCGTTGTCGTAGGCCGCTCAGCACGTGCTGCTTTCGTTGTGTGGGAGCCTAATGATTAATTACAATTTAATTTGTTTGCCATTTCGTTGGGCTTCCGTTGCACAGTGGGCCACAATTGTACGAGTCTGCAATGTATTGTATAAGGCACAATTTCCATTGGTCTGGTGGAACTGTGCAGCAACAGTATTTCCGCTTTGGGTTCAAGCGAATTAATTGTTTTTGCATTTGATGGCGCTTTGCTTGTAGCATTGTTTGCACAGCCAGCCAAAATATGCTAATTATTCTTTGGGCCTTTTTGGCTTATAAAACCAAGCAATGAATTGGCATTAGCTATTCTGTTTTGTCTCATTTTTTAATGCATCTCGTTGAACTGAAATTTCTTTAAATTTAACAGCGCCTTTCAATTATGCGCTCAAAATGGCTGTTTATTTATCGTCTTTGTAACAAAACAAGTTGAGAAATGAGCCTTACTTTGTGTGTGCTCGGTCTAACATTAAATTAACTCATTCGTTGTGGCCAACAATAACAAAAGGCGTAAAACCTACACAAATACGCACACACACAGTTAAAGGCGTTCAAGACTGAGGTCAAGCAACGCCATTTTTCAGGCGACCAAACAAAAACTTTGCTTCAAGTGCTGCACACAATGCTTACATGTGTGCCGTTGTCTTTATGCCTATGTGTGTGTGTGTGTGTGTTTGGGCTTGGGTGAAGCACATGCTATTCCAGGAAAGAAAACATAAACAAACGCCCACATAGCGTGGCGTAAAAGCTTTTTAAACGTGCCAACAAAACTATGTCACGAAAGCTTTTACGCGTAATATAATGAGCATTGTCTGAATGTAATGACGACCAAGGCAGGCGCAACAGTTTTGAGCGTGCGCGCAGCACGGCAACACTGGATGCTCTCACAGCTCGCGCGCGCTTCTCTCTCTTTTCCGCTCTCGTGCCGAGTCTCTTGGAGCAACAGTTATGGGCTCTGCTGTTGCTCACCCCTCGCGCGGCCCAGGCAAAGCCATGCCGCTATGCTGCTCTACCTGAAATTGTTGGGTTCTTGCTCAGCGCTGCCCAAACATAAATATATACATACGTCAGTGCGTGTGTTTAGGTGTTTGGGGCACCCAGGACTTGCTGCGCTTTGTAGGCCAATGTTTCAGTGCCTGGATTCTTATTGCCGAGTTCACAACGTGCCAAGCGGAGTGCGCGTGTGGGCCAGTGCTGTAAAAGTCGCGAAGTAAATTATCGTTTCTTATTTTTGTTGTTGTTCCTGTACTTTTAATAAATGGCCGCCCGCGCGTATGTGTGTAAGTGTGAGCTTCTTTTTGTAGCCGGAGCCACGTGCGGCTATTAAAATAAAACAAAAAATGTTTCAAAATTCAAAGATATGAGATTTTTATATTTAGTGCGTGTATATAAAAAAAACAAAAGTATATGTTATGGGACAATAAACTGCAATGAATTGGTATGTTGACACCCCTCCACCTCGTGACAGTGAGCTTGTTCAACAATCATGAGTTCATAATTAAATTAAACTAACAAAAAAAAAAGAACAAAAAAAAAAAAAACAAAAAATACCATTAACATCGATATTCAATTATGCGTGCCCTTGCACATTTTTCCCATTTTCCACGCCGTCGAGCAAGGGTGTTGAGTTGCCCCCATTTCCGTCTCCTTGCCCTTGCCATTGCTGTTGCCTGGTATCTGGTATATGGTTGCAGGAGTCTTTCGGGCCTTTGTGCGTTGTCTGCTCAACGCATCCTTTTAGGTGTTTTGTGTCGGCTATGTGCCCTATCTGGTTTGCTTTCATCTTCAATTTCCCGTTGCGCACTCGCGCGTTGCCGCTGTCGTGACCGTTGTCGCCAGCGACGGCGTCTTGGCGCATAAAATACCTAGAAAATTACAACTTATTGAGTTGCAAAACGGGCACTGCCCCCTTGGGAGCATGCCAAACTCTGAGGCAGCTTCAATACGAATTTATCTTCAGAATCAGCAGCGTCTCCATTTGCATGTCTTGACAAAAAACTTCTGCACCTACCTATGTGAGTATGCGTGTGTGTGTGTGTGTGTGTGTGTGTGCATGTGTGCATATGTCCAAAGCCATACTTTCATCTGCTCACAGTTTTTTACGACTGCCCGGCCTGATATGAGCAGACAGTCGTCGCTAAGCTACAGCCACAGTCGTGACCGCCAGTTTTGGGCACCTTGGCGTCTGTCTGTTGAGGTCCTTGACTTGCTCCAAGGCTGCCGTTAAGGCTAACATAGAAAACAAATATGAGTATAAACGACCCTTAATCTTGAAATAAATACTTCAATTGTTTTATTTTCTCAAATATATGTTCAGAATATTGGTAATGGTGCTCACGAACTAATTTTTTTGTGTTTAGTATAATATAGGTTTTTTTATACATAGTAATTTATTTCCGCTAAAAAGATTAAATAATTTCTAATTTGATATATATAATCGAATTCAAAGGACTTTCATTGATATAAACATAAATAAAATACAATTAAGTGTATTTTCACTTATATACAAAAAAGTGTTTTTATTATTTATCTTAATGATATAGTTTTTATATATATCTATATTAAAAAATGTATTTTAACCGAAACTAAAAGGTGTATTACCTTAAAAGGGAGTAAGAAAGGAGCACATTTAAATTTTAAAGCACAATTTGTTTTAAACATGTTTTTTTAAAGAAAATAATTATTATTAATTATTTAAACTAAAAAAAATATAGGTAAAACTATCCAACACTACATACATATGTATGCTCGGATCCTCGTTGTTGAGTTGCCCAAATGACTCAACTATCTGGCAACGCCGTGGCTTGTGTCATTAATACAATAGCTGCTACTATTTTGACGCTGTCTACTACAATTTAGCGCGTACATTTCTTCACAAACTGACTTTTGTGCTGCTGCCTTTGCCTTTTGCAACACGTTGCTATTAATACGTACTTCCCTTGACACTTGTGAGCCAATAAACTTAAAAAAGAGCAACAGTTGCCGCATACTGACATACTGAAATGGACACGCACACAAATAAGCACGTATACATGTCCATTCTCAATTGTGAGCCGAGCGCCAGCTTCGGCATTTTGCCGAACAGCTTGCTCGCATCTCGCAGTTCGTAACTAGCGTTGGCAACGGGGAATCTTTGTTGAGCCGCACATAACTCAGTTGTCCTTTGCCGTGGCCGCCTCGCTAGCTTACTAGTCGCTCTGCTTAGCTCGTACGCGCCGGCTTTTTTCAAGCGCAGCAACGGAAAATACGTAACTAGAACGGGTGTCGCAACGGATAGTAGCGCAGGCGGGTTACCGTTAGAATTGTTGACTGCACGCATGCTGTGATATGTTAATTTTCGTCTTTGGCAACACTTAGCAAACAATTAGTGTGTCAGTTGGGCGTGAAGCACCCCCTCACACGTGACTTCTTGTTGCCGCCGTTTCGACCGAGGCAAGTGAAAAGTTTTAATTGTCTGCGTATTTTCATTGAGAAACTTTCATTCTGTATACGTGTGCCAGTCTTTTACTTAATATTCATGTGCGCCTCAACAGTTTTATGGCAATTTATGGCCCTCGACTGCCATTCAGTCGCGGCATTATTATAATAAAGAAAAACTTGTTTGCCTTTTGTATTTTGCATGGCATTTATGTTTCTCTTTTCCTTTTGTTTCATTTGGCTTTTTTAATAATTCTGGCTTTCTGGGCTTGTATTCATTCTGATTAAAATCACTTGATGGTTCTTATTTCTCGGATGCCGCTCTTAGAGCGAATTGATGGGCATTGTGCTGACCAAAGTCAGACTTTTTTAAATTTTTTTTGTTTTATTTTTATTTAGATTACATTTTATTTCTGACAATGAACATTTTTTACATACATTTAAAACACACATTTTACATATTTTATGAACTACAGCTAAAAGATTTTTACCTGCGACCGAGCGTACAAAATTTTATTGTTATGTTTGCATTTTTATGGTCATTTTCCGTTTTTCTCTTTTTCTCGGTATGAATTGCCATCAATTTAGGTTGGTAATGCTTTAAGTGCTGCTTTAAAAGGTTGTTGTCCTTGCCGAGTGCGCAGTGGGACACAAAGTAAAATTTGGCAGAAAAACAAAAATAAAGCAAAACAAAAAATAGTTGCCTACTTTTTGGGGCAGTCAACAAATAATTCATTGGAAACAAGGGTAGCATTGCTTGAGTTTCATTTGAAATCAGCATAAATATCGCTTTAAATTTGAGCGTAAAAACCAAAAATTGTCATAAATTGTATAATGTTACTTTAAAAAAGGGACTCCGAATATCAACTAAATATATTTTATTTAAAATTTTTCAATTTTGTAGCTATATTTATGTAAAAAACATATTTGCGGGATTGAAAAAAACGAACTTCTGACACCTCGTTTATCGCTTTTAGTTACGGATTACCTAATTTTTATTTTCAACAACAATACAATAATACATTAAGTATTAAATACGAACATTCTCTTTTCATGAGATTAAAAGCATACAACTTTTAAAAATATTATGTTTCGTTGGAATTTTGTTCAAAACTAATTTATAAAATTTCAACTGTAAATTGGAAAGTTTCATAAAGTTTGATATTGTTCTGTATATCCGCTGTCATATAGGAATATACATTTAAATTTAAAAAAAGCAGTAAAATATTTTATTTAAATAAAGTAAATAAAATTAACACTTGTTCAGTATTTAAACTGGAATCTAAATAGGCTGTCATCTAACAATATGTATTTAAATGTCTAAGTTAAGCTAAAACATTATCAAGCTGCCTGATTTTTAAATACATATATTTATAACGAATATTAAAATATTGCATATATTGTCATAGCCCAGACATTTTTTACACTATAATTGTATGTGTCTACTGAGAACAGAGACTTTAGCTTAAGCTCATTTAGCGATCCATTCATTTTATTTACATCCGGGCTTGGAGCTTTGTTTATGACACGTGTAATTGCCACTGAAATTATTCGAGTTGTAAATTTAATACGCTGTGTGTCATGTGGAAAGTAAGTCGAAAAGTTGAACGCGAAAGTACATTTAGTTGTAAGCCAGAAAACTTTTGGTGTTCTACCGCATTTATGTCTTTTGCTTAAATAATTTGAAATGTGTGCGGCTTTTAGCTCTGCTCATATGACATTCATTGCCAGTCGAATGACTTAAATATGGCCTAGTGCTAGAAAGAGACAAATATTTTAATTAATAATACCATGTAGGTAAATACACACAACTTTTGGCAACTTTTGCAGCTAGCAAACAAAACAAGTTTATTTATTTAATGTGCTTAGTGTGACTTTATTATGAAATTGGGATTGAATGGGATGCTGTGCATGCAATTAGTGCTTAATTAATGTTAAAATCGATTATATGGCAGCCTGAACTTTGCACTCGTCCCTAATGAGACATACACACCCACATACGATTCATTAATTTTCGTCTGCTCACATTT
Organism: Drosophila nigromelanica; assembly: GCA_004149465.1. Lineage (NCBI taxonomy): Eukaryota > Metazoa > Arthropoda > Insecta > Diptera > Drosophilidae > Drosophila > Drosophila nigromelanica. Next base: position 34,837 of record SCDS01000099.1, on the reverse strand, counting down.
TGGACAATAGACTTGACAAACAATTTAAGGCTCGTCAACGCCTATTTACATGGGCGTGTCCATAGCGCTGATTAATCATTTGTGAGTGCAAAAAGCAATTAAAATAAATCACTAATTAGGGCTGCAAAATTTCCGAATATATTGTGTATTATTGTTTGATTAGCTTTATAACAGGCAAACAATTGTAAATTGTTCTGTGCGCACTTCATTGAGCAATAGCCTAAGCAATGACGCAAAAAGGATTGACATATATGTACTGTATGAGTAAATCGTACTGAATGATAATTGAAATTGTCTGAGATGACTAATGTATATTGAAATTATTATTGGGAAGTACTAAAGTATGGGTGAGGATCTAAGGCATTGGATATATACTATTTTATTTATATATATATTTAATTATATTATTATTTTACTATAAATGAACAAAAATTATTTATTATTACATCATTTATAATTTACTTTATTTCATCATTTCATATATTTATTGAACTGTGAACCAAACTAGGACAAGACAATTCCTTTCCCAGTTGAAAATCGATTTTGTATAATACTATTATTGTTTTTACTTATTTTTATTTTATTGTATTTTTTTCTTTTGATTCCTCATTATTAAAATGAACATTTTATTTCTTTTGACCCGGTTTCACCAGACATATAAATTGCTGCCAGTCAAATTTTCCACTAGTTGCTTGGGGGCTTTAATTTGATGCTGCAACTTGGAGTAACTCAAGTTGTGTATACGCTGCGCAGCCCGCATCAAATAAAAAGCATTGCACAACAAAATTTCACTGAGATGTCGCATTGTTGGTTTTTTGCTTGCAAAGTAAATATTTTTGTCATTTGCAAACATCCATCCGCCACTCTTAGTGCTCGCTGCTTTGTCGATGTGATATAAAATTTATATAGAAAAAAATGTTTGGCATTTTGACATGAAATAATCAAATTGTCACAATGTTGGCGGTTCGCCGTAAATTTCATTTTATACTCATATTTCGGCTCAAAATAACACCAGCACAAAAAAGTAAAAAAAATATATAAGTAAAAAGAAGAAAACAACAAACAAAGACTGCACGGAATGCGGCAAGCGACTTTTACTTTACAATTTACATATTTTCGGTGCTCACATGGCGTATACGTAATGCATGCTCTGCGTATGCTATGCAAAGTGCTTTATTTATATGTTGTTAGATCCTTTTGATTTGTGGAGCGCGATGCTCTGCATATTTCATACTCCATCACGAAGATGTTTACACTGTTTATTTGGCTGATTAAGCGTCGAACATTTTGCGTTAGCTACAAAAAGTGACAGTTAAATTTGTGTGCAAACAAATTCGCAGGCATCGGCTCAGACAAATGACCAGATATTGAGGTCACAGCCGCCAGTAACAAGCTAGGCCAAAAGGAAGACAACAATATGAGCTAGATGGCCAGATACAGATACAGCTACATGCACAGATACAGATATCGATTTAATCATTAGTGCTCCGGCTGACAGACACTGGCTTTGCTTCTCTGTAAACCCCCCCTCTATCATAAACTCAAGTGGGTTTGGTATGAAATTTACATTTTTATTGCATGGAAGAAAACACTCGAGGGGGGGGGGGGGCAGCATTTGCCCCCAATGGTGTAGAATTTGCAATAGCCATAATTGCGCCGAGTGTATGCCCCAGTCTACAAATGTGTTAATGCTATTATGTTTGCTTGGCATAAATATTTAGGCAAATTATTTGGCCATCATTTGGGTTTCAAATCCACCAATATACATTTTCTAATTAAATAAATCAATATACGTTTGAATATACCAATAATTTTTCGAATAACTTAACTTATTATAGTTTTTTGTTGAAACTATTTTTGTTCACAATTTGTTTTGGATTGACCGAAGTAAAGAGAATCAATTTTTATTGGTTTTGCTACACCTCTCTTTTAGCTTACCTGTATTATTTTAATCGCTGCTTAGTTCTTTATATTGCTTCTTCGTCTGATGAATAATTTATAATTCCTTCTTGGAATTTCTCTTTGCTTTACACTTTACCAAGATGTGAGAAGCATTATTATTTGTAAACATTTGTTTGAGAGGAAGCCTCGTTTTGCTTCTTGAATCGCTTTTAGTTTCTGCACTTGCAATGTTTATACTCTGTTATATATACTGTTTCACGAAGTGAAACTAGTATATTGGGTTTGTGCAATGTCCGTCATGTTGTTCGTCTGTCCAGATGAACGCAACTTTTTTCGGCGCTATTGTAGATAGAGACCTGAAACTTTGGATATATACTTGAAATTATCCTCTTCAGACAAAGTGTTAAGATTTTTGTGCCACGCCTACTGGGAGGCTGGCAATTCGATAACATGTTGATACACCTCAAATCGCAAATCGATAAAAGGTGAATATTTCCCACAATTTTAAAGATAGAGCTACTAAATTTGGTATGTAGATAGGTAGTAACCTCCCCCACAGATTGCACCCTGGATATCCCGGCCACGCGGAAATGCCTATATCTCCCACAGTTTTTAAGCTAGATTTACCAAATTTGGAAGTTAGATTACTTGGATAACTTAAAAGATCGATACAAAAATATCTATAGCTCCTACATTTCAAAATTCCATAATTTTGTCAAAACTGAACCGATTTTCATGTTTGATGGCATTTTGGTCATGCTTTGTCATCTAGATTAGTTCTGCATTTAAAATATATTCATTTTTTAAAATAACATTTTTTTTATATTTTTGTGAAAATATCATGTACCCCCCCTTATTCATTATTAAAAAAAATTTTTTTCAAAATTTATAATTGCGAATTTTTGTTTTTAATCGATTGTGTTAGACATAATTAGTATAAAAATCAACATTAAACCCGATTCTGAGGGGGTAAAATTTTTTGTTAAAAATCATGTCAGAATTGGCAAAAATTTTGACAAGTAAAGCTCTCGGATCCATAGCTCCCAAACTTCAAACTTCCATAACTTTGTCAAAACTGAACCGATTTTCATGATTGATGCCATTTTGATCATGATTTTTCATTTAGATCGATTTTACATTTAAAATATTCGAATTTTTGAAAATAAAATTTGTAGGAAAAAAAGCTTGCCCTCCCCTGATATCCGAAAAAAAATTTTATTTTAAAAATTTGGAATTGCGAATTTATCTTTTCAATGGATTGTATTTGTCATAATTAATAAGAGATTTATTCTGCATTGCACAAATAATGCCTGGCTCTATGTTTTATTACACTGTGAACGAGTATTGCGCTGTCGGTTACACCCGACAGCAACGTCCTTACTTGTTTATATCTGTTTCTTTGCCTTTATTTTTGCTACTCTTTATTATTCATGTTATCTTGTTTGTTTGTTTGTTTTTTCTTCAATATTTTTCTATGCTTCTTACTTCATTACTGGCCCATATATCATTATTCTCGATTTTACTATGTTTCCCTACGTTTTTACTTAGCACTTTGCTTTTCTCTCTTTAGCTTTTAGCTACTTTTTTGCGTTGTAACTTCTCTTTTCGTTTCTTATGTCCTCGCCTCTTCTTTTATCTGCGCTTCTTTGTTCAGCTGTTGCTAAACAGCGTGCTTATGTTTTGGATTGACATTACTCTGAACCTATTTTGCTTCTCGTAATTTTGCTTTTCACTTCGCTATTTATTTGTTTTATGGTTTTGCTTAACCCTATCGCTCTTTACTAAATTCCTTTCCATTTAATAAGTTCTCTTATATGGCGACATCCACAGCATCATTATTCAATAATTTTTATTGCGACATACATCAAATTTGCAGTGCATGATATTCATTTGCTGGCTAAACGACTTTTTGAAGCTGTCGACTGCTGGCACGCGTAATTCTGTTTAAGCTGACGTGAATTTATGACATGGATAATCAACCTGGCCTAAATCCAACCCAACTCAAGCAGCAGCCCTTGCAGCGGTGTGTGTGTGTGTGTGTGTGTTGTTGGTGACATTTAAAGATTGATGCTTTCTTTATCCGCAAGCAATCGGCTAAGTTGTGTGCGTACTTGTATTTGGTTAGCAAGAGTTGTGCCAACGAGTCAAGCAGGCCCAGCTAGCATCCAAAAAGCACAACTCACAACTCCAGCCCCCAACCCTTTTATCATTTCTTTACAGTCTGTGTGTGTTGGGCTTGGAATGCACTCTGTGGCAGCCTTTGAACTTCTCTTTATGTATGTTTAATCATTCGAAATGACATTGGAAGCATTAAGCACTCGACTCGATGCGAAAAACATTGCTTTTAAATCTATTGCTTTAATTGATAATACTTGTACACCCACATTGGCCCTTTCTGATGCAGATTACTGGGAACACTGCTCACTTGCTCATTTTTTTCGATTTTTATTTTGGTTTTTTATGCTTGAAGGCTTTGTTTGCGCAGACATTTTGATTTATGAGTTTACGTTGGGGCCGGCACCAAAATTGAAATTTCACAAAAGCGAATAAATTGGTTTGGATAAAAAGCAGCTCACAAACAACAGGCACAGAAAGTCCTGCCCGGGCTCAGCCCGAATGACAAAGACAAGCCTGCAAGGCATAAAAACTTGTATATGCCTAACATATATATAGATACAAATATATGTGTATATATGTACATATAGAAATATATCCATATTTATCCATATATCTTTGTATGTATACTCGACCGTCTAGCTTTATGTTTTTAATATGAAAATATATACGCCTCTATTATACCTTGGGGATAATTTTAGCAGACGCTCAACGTACTTGCGGGGCGGGGATATACACTAATGAGTCCAGAGGGGCGTGAACTGTTTGAGGAGTGTGTGCGCGTGTCTGTGTATATGTGTATGTTATGTAACTGCCATACTTGTAAAGCATTTCTCTAAAACACCTCAAACAATTTGCCAAATGAAAAGCTTCAAATTGTCTTCATGAATCGCTGCGCCCGACCGATGCGCACTGAGTTTGAACAATGAAGCTATAAAAGATAAATATAAATTAACTTGATAAATATTGAGATATATAGATATAGAAATATGTGGTAACGTTGCTTTTATTGTTCAATTTTTTCAATAACAGATTTATGAGTGATGATACCAGAGCTGAAAGTTACTTAAAAATATTACAAAAGTAATCATAAATCAAGTGCATTCATATAGTAAATTTCTAGTGTCCTGAAATATTTAGCATTTAATTGCAATGCATGCAGGGACTGAAATGTTTGTAAAGACAGATGGCAGGGTTATGGATATACATTGTCGGGTGGTCCCCACTAGAGTCTTCTGAGTTGCTGTATTTAGACTCGTCCATAGCACGCGCAGATCAAGTTTATTTCATAAGATCGATAACTTTCATCGTTTTCACAAAATCAAATTTTTAAGTTTATTGCTTATACTTATAATATAGTACTTAAAGAATGCAATTTTAAAGATAGAGCCATCAAATTTTATATGTAGGTAGCAGGTGACCTCACCCAAAGATTGCATCATTGATATCCTGGCCACGTCAGGGTAGCTCCTAGTCGGGCGTTCCCGACTAGTGCCTTCTTACTTGTTTAAAATAGTTATTTACAAGCTATCCAAATCATATTAACTGATAACTTAAGCTTCATAAAATAAATCTAGTTAAAAGTTAACGTAGTTAAACATGACTAAGCTTTGGCTTAGCATATTTACAAGCGCAGAGAAAAACTACCAACAGGAGACTGAGCTGTGATGGGGAAAAACAATAAACGGCTTATAGATAGCCATTTTTAGAAAATGTTTATAGAACCGAACAAAGCCGCATTAGATCAGCACAAAAGCCAATCGGCCAATGGACAAGCACCAACAACAACTACTGGAACGAGAAGATGAAGTGGGGGACTAGATTTGTTGTTGTTGTTTGCTGCTGCCAATCGATGGTAGCATAACCAAATCGCATTAATTACGCTTCAACAATTGTTGCGCCACAAAGCTTAAATGGCTTAAACTGTGACGTTGTTGACAGGGAGCGGAGTGTTGTTGGCTGCTGCGTCCTAACCAGATTGAACTGCTGCCTGTTGCCGCTATTTATTTGTGTTGCCTCGCTCAGCAATTTCCGGCATTGCAGCTAATGTTTAGTTAAGTGCCAAGGAATATTCCTCTACGTTTATTATCGCAGTCGGTTTGATTCCTTCAACTTGCAACAAACACACATGAGCCGCCTTGACTGCAGCTGTTTGCGTTTGGAGCCGATTTGTGTCTATATTTGACCAATTCAGTTGGCTGCGCCGTTGGGCTCCACTACATTAGCATCGTTATGAACGCAGCCACAGGGAAAATTACCATTCTGTTGAGCTGCTGTCGTTGTTGGCCATAATTTGCCGTCCTGGGTGGCATTTAATGAACGGGGTCAATGTTATGCAAAATTCGACACAGCTGCATGCCGGGCAACCCACAGGCTGTCTCTCTGAGACGCAACCAGTTGATGGCTACCCGTTTCTAGCATTTTTCTTTTTTTTTTTCTTTTCCTGGCGGAGTCGACGCAAGTTGGGTATGTGTGTGTGTGTATATGTATGTGTGTGAACAAGTGCTGCCTGTCAAGCGCGTCATTAACGTGAGCAAATATTTGCACTGTGTGTGTGTGCGCCTTGTGTGCTGTGTGTGTGCTTTGTGTTAGTGTGAAACGTGCTAAAGCGTAGCCAGTTGCCATTTTTGGGCCCATTTTGCGCAAAGGTCAAAGGTTTGTTCCTATCTGTCATTTTACTCCAAGTGCTGATTCCTTTTCATAAAAAAGTTTGCTGAAAATGCTAGCTAAATTGGGGATTGTTATGAATGCAAAGCAAACACTATACAAATGGATGAGTTTGACTTGTAATTATTTACACTGGGAGCTACATGTTCTTTTGTATATATATATATATGTATATATATGTATATATCATATATTTAGATAATGTTCAGCATGGCGCTTGATAAATTTGTGTGTGTGTTTCAACTGACGATTGGAAAACTGTTGACAAGAATATATAGCTAAAAATTGGTTTTCAGGTTAATTTCAGATTTAACCACTGTCAACAATCTTTTGCACATGAAACGTAATTTTTGCTGACTAGAGGATAAGAGTAGTAAATACCTCAGATTTTGTTGGTTGTGCCTTAGGTAGATAACTGCAAATATTGCATGCATATTAACTTTTAGGCCAATTTAACATTTTGCTAATGTTCAGCTTAGAATTCTAACGAATTGATTGGAACCTTTATCAAGAATTCTCGTTAAAACAGAAAATCTAAGAATTTATTGCAAAACTCTTGATATTTGAACTTCTTGTCAAACATATATTTTATTTATTGGGCTGTTGTACGACGAATTTTGAACGAATAATTATTCCAACATATTCAAGTTTTCTTAAATCAAAATCGCTTAGAATTTATTATGTAACGCAATGCTCAAAATAGCCTAACACTATAAGGCATCCACTTGAGCTTATAAATAATTCAGTAGACAATTAAATTCAATTAGAAATAAATGCTTCTTTCAATCATAAGTTTTATAGCTCATAAATTTTACGTGCGAAATTCTGGTTTTCACTTTGCTGCAAATTGATTTTAAAACTAATTAATGGAGAAAACCATTAAAAAGAAGTTTAAAGTAAAGTGTGTTAACCCATGATTGCAGCTTGGCTTTCTCACGCGCTCTTTTTGTATGCACTTTGACCTACATTTATCGTACTGCGTCCGACGTACAGCGTTTTTTGTTTTCTGAATAAATCATACGACGTGTGTGCCACAAGACCGCTGAATAAACACGCCAACACACACACGACACACACATGCTTAGCCACACTCAAACACAAACAAACGCGCACAGACAATGTCAACTGGCGGTTGTTTTTGTGTGCGTGTGTATGTGTGGGTGAGTGAGTGTGTTTGTGTTGCCAGCTGGCAGGAGACGTTTATCCTGTGCATCACTTTTCCGTACGCAGTGGCCTGTACATAGTTTTATATTCAAGCACTTTCGAGTTCTCAAAGGATGCTGGAGAAAAAAATGATTTGGTATCTGGATAAAAGTTTTGCCATATGTAGAGGTTTTCCACGAAAATCCAATAGCCGCTACTCTTACTGAGTACAAAAAAATCATCAAAGTCTAAAAGCCGTTTTTATTTGGTTCGAGCATAGAACGCGTACCTCCTCTTTACATCCGTGGAAAACCTAATTTGACACATTCCTAAATTTGTTAATTTTTTCTATAAAATTTAATTTCTGATTGGTTTGGGATGATTGGGTTGTCTATTGGTCAATTTGCCCAATTGACCCTTCAAAGTTGGCAGGTAGAAAAATATTATATTTTTAAACGTAAATAAATCGTATCAACCCCAAATTATTATTAACTAAAATTTCTGTTATTTTTCCAGCGGTATTTGCTTTTCAAGCAAGCCATACCAATTTGCTTAAAATCCTTTCTGACTTACACACAATCAATGATTTGCTTTTGTACCACTGTGCGTTGCAGTTTTAATGTCATTTTCCTCTCATTTTCTTCTGCAAGGGCAACTTTGCCATGCTGCGGTAAAGTTACATTTTTCTTTGTTGTTGTTGTGGTTGTTTTTTATTTTGCTGTTGAACTCAACGTTGATGAATTTTATACAGGCTAAGTGGCTTGGGTCCACCTTTGTGATGGCTGTCGGTTGCTGCTGCTTTGCCGTATCCTCTGTGGGTAAATATTTGTGATTCAGTACCGTTGCGGCTTCTGGTTCACTTAACCTTTTGCTTGTGTGTGTACGTTGGCTACAGGTTCGTATTGTAGCTATCATAAAGCTGGTGGGATTTCGATTGGATCATTACCGCGTTGGCCAATAAGTTGCAGGTCAAGCAAACTATATTCAAATATTTATGCTAGTAATTTGTATGCCTTCGATTTGTTATCGCTTCCGGTTTTCCAACAGAGACCCAACGGTCATGCTTGACTATTTTTGTAAGTAGTTCAATTATTCAACTGCTCATGCGAGTGCATATTTAAACATATCAAGTGCCCTAAAGCCAACTCTCTCTCTCTCTCCCTCTCTCTCTTTGACAGGCGAATCACGTGCAACTCAGTTACAAATTCATTGGCGCAGGCCAATGTCCAATGCCCAATTGATTACTGGGTTTTTAGCTACCGATTTCCCGATTTCCTAGAATTATATTACACTGGCATAAAATCGATGCTTACCAAATTAAACTTGCCACATCCAAACGGCTAATTTGTATCAGGTCTGAAAACACAAAATAAAAACTGAATATTTTATGATCTAATTATTTTGTACGTTTAATACTCGTTGACGAAGTGGGTTTGTGCAATGTCTGTCTGTCCTAAAGTTGATATTAAAGCTCTCAGGCCCATAGCGCCTATATTCCACACTTCCATAACTTTCTCGAAACCGAATCGATTTTTATGTCTATTGACATTTTGATCATGGTTGGTCCTTAAAATTGATTCTGCTTTAAATTGCATCATTTACCAAAATTAAAACTTTGATTGAGAACATTAAATTTACCTCTTATAGCCGGGGAACACGGCTTAACGCTTAAAGCTTGGTTAAGTCTTTTGCTTCTGTCGGCTATTAGTAAGGCAATTAAACATACAAACCTAGTTTCAAGGAAACTTAACAACAAAATTCCATATAATATTGGTTTCTCAGAGCATATAATACAAAGGCGCTGGGCTGACATTTATTTCAACTAGGTGGTAAAGCTATTGTACATTTAGCTATAAAAGATTGTGAAGTGTGTTAAGTTAAATGCTTTGAACAATGAAGTTTATAATTATGCGGATAATAGTATGCTTCTTATCGTTGCGGGTGTCTGATTTTTAGTATAATATATATTTTATATTATAATAGTGGCGTAGAAAAGTAAATATAAACTACACAAGCGTCCAGCTCTTGAACCAGAATTGGCTTAATATTTTGAATATATATATATATATTTATACACATTTATATCAAATAATAATACTAGTTGACACTATCAAATTTACCGTAACACAAAATAATCTAGAAACATACACATTTTAAGAAACATTACTGTTTTCCTTAATGGAAGAAGACATAAATATGAATGTGACGCATGTCTCTATTTGATGAGAGACAATCCCCACCCTTCGTCTGAAATGCGCCCCCGAATTGCCCAGCCCGAGCCCAAAGGTAGATCTTTAAGTAGTCTACGCCATATCGCAGACAACCTTGTCGACAAGCACTTGACACCAACAAGTTTCCCATATATTCTTTATGTATGGAACTTGGAACAGCCTGTAAGTGTGTGTTTGGGCTGGTGTGTGTGTGTGTGTGTGTGTGTATTTGTAGTCATGCCTAACGCTTATTTTATAGTAAGTAATATATGCGCCCCTTCCAGCTTAGGGCATTATATGTAGGGCAGAGAAGCGCACCGCTCCTGCATACACACGTTGACAACTTGCTGTTACACACATAGTTAAACAGAGTGTGTCTATATTTGCTTGGCTTTTTAGTCCATGTCTTGACATTGATTATGTCGTTGTGGATTTCCTGTTCTTAATACTTTTCTGTTAGGTGCGGTTTTGATTTGCCTTTTTTTTGTATAAAGTTTTCTTAAAGAGAATTTGAAATTTTTAGTGGCATATTTGTAAGCTCCGCCTAGTTGTTCTGAAGGATACATATGAGAGTACATAGATCGACTGACTTATAAAGTTTTTAAACACCTGACTATTTTTAGTTTGCGGTAAATATAAAATAGATTGTATTAACATTTTAAGAGCCTGTTTGGATATTGGTCTGACAAGCCTTAACAATACAATTTGCATATAGACCGTAGAAGAATATTTATATTCCGATTTTGTAACATTTTCAACAGTTAGTTGACGTTTATTGTAACACAAATGTATGTTTTCTCTGTACTTTGACAGTATTCTACCGATATATGGTATTTATTGTCAAGTGTTTTGTGATACGTTTTCCATTTCTTCTTTTTGTTGTTTTGTTTTGTTAAGTTTGTTGTACAGTTTGGCATTATTGTCAACGCTGTCAACGCTTGCTTCCGAGACTTTAGCATTGACCCTGTCGTATTTGCACAGATTCAGCTATGCTGATACTCTTATGCATACATGTTTGACAATGACACTGAAATGTTAGCTCTATTTCCATACGTTTGTTTATTCATGACATCTAGCCTGAGGGTTGGGAGGGTAATATTTCTGCTTGCACAACATGACGTATGTGCAATGCGCATTTTAATTTTATAGTAAAAGCCTGCCGGGTCGGGACCGAGAACCGGATGATGTTAGTTGGCCTTCCTGTTGCCGCGTGACTGTTGGCTGCTAACTCAAATTGATTTGTGTGTTTCGAGTCTAATTCAATTATGAGGATCTGACTCATCTGCCACTGAATGGGCCATTCTGAAGCTGAGCTCTAAAAATAGTCATTGCCAAGAGACAAAGACAAAATAAAACAGTGAATCGATGAATCACAGATTGAAAAAGACTTTTTATGTATTGTATTTTATGTATTTTATGTATTATGTATGTGAGTCTGTTACATACTGTATATACGTATACATGATTCATTAAAAATGCAGTAAGTAATTTCCTCTACCCATTGTGCTCAGTTTATTGCATGCGTGTGCAATTTTCATATTTTCAATAAGACAATCGCTGTGGCGAGGATGAGTCGCAGACACGTTGCCTCCAGGCTGGCAGTGTGCAAATGCTTAATTACATTTGCACCACACGCAGCTTTTGCGCACATGCGATGCGCATCCATCATCTAGGCGCCAGGATAATAGGCAGCTCGGCTTTTTCCCGTTGAGTCCTTGTGTGCTGCGTCTACAGGATGCCAGCCTAAGCATCCAGCGATGAGTGCGGCGCGTTCGGTTGCCTTTCAATTGATATCGCATGTCTTTGCCGTCAGTCAGCCGTTACACCTACCTACCTACACACACACACACACACACACACACAGACGAATGGAACACATCCTGCGCATTTTCAATTTTCAGTTTTGTTCAACCACCTTTTTGTTGTTGTAGTAGTGGGCGCTGTGTTAGGTAACGTTCCAGCTGTGACAGCAACAGCACTTCCGCTTTAATCGTATGAGTGAGTGTGTGTGTGCGTGTGTGTGTGTGTGTCGATAAAACTGTTAGACTTTGCATGCAAACGCTGCTTGTGTTTTGTTTTTGCGTGTCTTTATCCTGCCCTGTCCTGCACTACCCGGCTCTGGCCATTGCTCGTTCTTATTGTTTGATGTCCTTTTCTGGCGTGGCTGTCGCCACAGTTAAACTGTCATTGTCATTTAAATGTCTTTTGACTGTTGCTGCTGTCATTGTTCCTTTAGTTCTTGTTCGCAGAACACACACACACACACACACACACACCCACACACACACGATGCCTACTCTTAAACACACACACACAGGCGCCCACACATTCATCACATTAAATTGAAATTTTTTCCAACTGATTGCCTTTTGTTAAAGCATATCTGTATGTGTTGCGTGTGTGTGGGTGTGTGTATGTGTGAGTAGCTGCATTCCTTCACAGTTCTCAGTTTATTTTTAACCTTTTAATTAATTTTACAAAGCTCTGAATGAAGGTAACAGTAAACTAACGTGATTTTCGTTAAACAATCCAATTTCGTAAAGTAATATGTAACCAAAAATTCAAAAAAACTCTAATTTTTTTGGGTTTTTATACTCGTTCACGAAGTTTGTGGATGGTTTGTGCAATGTCCATCATGCTGTCCGTCTGTCCCTCCGTCCGTCTGTCCGGATGAACGCACCTTCTTTTGGCGCTATTGAAGATAGAGACTTGAAACTTTTGATATATACTTTTAGTTATCCTCTTTAGACAAAGGGTTAAGATTTTTGTGCCACGCTCACTGGGAGGCTGGCAATTCGATAACATGTCGATACACCTCAAATCGCAAATCAATTTCCAATAATTTAAAAGATAGAGCCACTAAATTTGGTATGTAGATAGCTGGTGACCTCCCCTAAAGATTGATACCTTGATATCCCGGTCACGCCCACTAGAAAGCCCCCAGCGCCCCCACCCGCGGGAAATGCACCACTAAAATAAGTTAGATCTAGTTTGACCAACATGCCAATCTTAAAATAAATAACAAACTTAAAAAAAACATTTTTTTCTTTAAAAATTCGACGGTAAAGTCCCACATATTTCCAATTGTGTTTAAGTCCGATAAACGTTATAGCCACTTGCAATCTCTTTTACCATAAACCAATCATAATACGCACACATATAGCATCTGAATCCGGCACTAATTAATTTTCCTAGGAAAACGGTATGGGGTTGAAAACACCAAAGATATGGCCTAAAGTTTCGATTCATGGAATAATATTCATATCTCGTTAAGTGCATGTATGAAATGGTTGAAATTAATGTTTGCCAGAATTTTTTTTCTTTTAATAAAGAGACTTTTAATAAAAAGTTTTTATGAACAATTTGCAGATTCTACCTCATTCTACGGTAATACCCTGTAGTATAACTGCCTGAGCAAAGGGTTTAAGCTTTAAAACCTTTTTTTAAATTCGGAAAATGTTGCTTAGAACTTATTTAAAAATTTAGTTTAAATAGTAGATGCCAAGCGCAGCCACTGAGTAAAGTGCAGAGCTTTTTGCGTGCATTTGTTGTGTATGTGTGTATGATTTGATTTGTATGTATAAACGTGTGTGTATGTATAAAATTAAATTTTATTTTTTTGCAATATTTGTTTAATTTCTTGATGGTAGTCAATATTTGCATTGCAAATGGATTGGGTATTTGAATCAATTTATTAAATATGCATTAACAACAGCTTTTACGCACATTTAAATATACTTACCCATAATTAAACAGTTGTCCCAGATTTATCACAATGTATAGTTTAATTTATTGTTTGTCATTATAATTTACTTTTAATGGAAACCGAAGCATGCGCGTATGCTTTATCAGATATTCGATTTTCAACAAAAACACAAACACACAAGCCATGTCACAAATGTATTTGCTGTGTTTAAGTATCTGAGCAGAGCAGAACTAACTAACTAAGCTCCACAGCTTGCTGACGCTGCCACAACTACCCGTCAGGCGGCACGACATCAATGTTTGCTCTGGCTGCCACATGCTGTGGGCGTGTTGTGTGTGTGAATGCGTGTGCGTGTGAATGTGTGTGCATTTGTGAACATGCATTGCCTGCTGTGTGGCTTCTGGCTTGTGTCGCGTCAATCATGGCAATACGCGCAATATTAAACTATATTTCCTTTGGCCTGCCAAATGTATTGCCGACTTTTGAATCAGCATTATTTCTATTGATTCCGGGAAACTGTAAGTTTCAGCGAGTTGATAGCAAAAAGTATTGAGTGCTTCAAACCAACGAACCAACTTACGCATTTCAATACCTTTTGTGATGAACTCTAAAATATAATAAAATGAAAACTTTCGGAGTGTGCTCACTTTAACCATATTGCAGACTAAGATAAGTGTAATTTAGCTATTGATTTTTGGGTTACCTATGAATCTAATTTAATTTTAGCTTGGGTAAACGTGCGCACAAAAGTGTGCAATATATTTATAAAATATGTGTAAGGAAAAGATTAAAGGGAAAACTTAAACATTAAACATCAAGTAGGTGGGAATGTATGGAGTATAAGCTTGGTTTGGTCGTGAAGGTAGCTAACTAATTTGTATTCACAGAATTATGAAATTGATTTGAAAACGGATACGGGTATGTAACAGACAGTGAAATGGCATTTACTACATCAAAAATACATATTGTATAATAAGAGCTACGTCAACCTGTCCGGCTTTTTATAGACATGTGTTCAACTATTTCTATGAGTGTAATTATATAGATACATTCATGCATGCTTACTGTTCAGGTTTTTTTTTCATTTTTAATTAATTTTTTCTCATGAAATGCCGTATGTATGGAATATTGCGTATATTTTCTTGGGTTGTATATACAGCCGGATCGATACATACATTTCTCTGGCATTCTGTTTGTCTGCTTCTAATTCGACTTGGTATACGTAATTAATTGGAAGCAACCACTAAATTGAATAGAAGCTATAGGAGCTATCATGCAAAGTAAAACATTTTTATTTTTAGGAGTATTATATCTAAAATGATTACTGTGCTCCATTAATTATTAAATTCTTATTGGTAGAAAATTATGTTGTTATGCTGTTATATATACACATAAATATACATAAATCTTCAGCAGCTCTTGTTTTGTTTTATATTAATTAAAATTATATACGTACTTTCTCTTACAGGATTTAATTTGAGGGCAGAAAAAGCGAACACTATTCATGCGGTTCTTTGTGGATTGCAAGAATTATAATTAAAAATTTATTTAATTACACGTCGGCAATTGTAACAGGCACTGCAAAGCAACTTCAACAGAAACGAGCAACAGCAGCTATTACTGAGCTGCACGGACAAAGGCAGCAACTAAATCGGCTCATTGGAGTGTGTGTGTGTTTGGGATCTTGCGGTTGACAGCTTAGCAGAAAAAGCACGCACACACACACACACACACACAGGGGCCCCACGCACTCGGCCACCACACAACACGGTTAACACAGCACACAAACACACACACAAAGCAGCGAGAACCCCTGTAGTATGTCAAGTGGACGCAGCGCACGCCTACCGCCCACGCCCACGCAAAACGCCAACAACAAGCACCGTGTGGCAGCAGCAGTAGCAGCAACAGCAACAGCAGCAGCAGTCGGTGAGCCCAACAGCAACAACATGATGCATTACAGCAGCGGAAATGCAACAGCCAACGGCGGTGCTGCCTCCGCATCGGGCTTAGGCGTAAGCGGCATTCAAATGGGCATGAACTTGAGTATGGGCAGCATGAGCAGCGGCGTTGTGCCCGGGTACGGCATTGGCACACTGTCCGGCGGCGTTAGCATTTCGACCAGCGATGCAGCAACGGAAAGCATACCGAGCGAAACCATTGATGTGCTGGGTCCCGAACTGGCGGTGGCCACCTCGCAGGTGCTCGAAAATCTGTCTGAAAATGAGCGCAAGATGATTATCGAGGTTCTCAATCGGGACGATTCGGTGCGGCAGCGTGATGCAACCCGGATAATGTGAGTACCAATTACGCATAATAAGCTCTCATTAAAACATTGCTGTTTTGAAATTGCAAATCTAGTAAATTATGCTCGACATTTGCAATTTTGGCTTGAACCTACACCTCTTTTAAGTTACTATCTGAAGCGCTTGATTCACCTGTCAGCTTAATGCCAATACATACAAATAAATATATCGCAACAATTATATTATTTTTTTCAAATATTCCGTATAAAAAACTTTATCAAAAGTTGACCGAAATTCATCATGATAAAGCTTTTACACAGAAAAATTCAAGTAATCCGTACATAAAAACAATCCAGCGAGGTGTCAAAGTACGGTAAGTCCAGATTTTCTTGATTATAGTAAGAAATACTTAAATCAAAAATCTCAATTCCGAAATTCGAAATTTGAGTATGTTTTTAGCCCTATCATTAGATTCTAAATTAAAATAAGAAATTTGCTATAGAAAACAAATTAAAAATGCCAAGAAACTTAAATTAGTAAGATAAAACACGAATGATAACCGTGGTTTAAATGCAGTATGCAAGATTTCTGAATATTTTCGTATTATGTGAACAGTATGGCCTTAAACACCTTAGCCAAGTCTTAAGCCAACGCTGCAAGTATCTGGTTTTATAGCTGAATAAGCAAGCATTTTGGGGTAGTCAACTCGCTGTGGTTATTGCCACTTGTCAGCAAGGTAAAGATGCCAAATTGGCTAATAAAACCGAGCTGAAAGGTATGTCAGCTGGGAGCTATAACTGTGCCCCGCTGTATTCATGGCAAATGTCTTTGAGGGCGCCCAGTTGCCCGTATGCCCGGTTTTAATCAAGAGCTTGCAATTTATTCTGTTTATGTATACCATGAAGTAGCAATTTCTTCAAATTCGATAAATATCGAAACATTCGACCTCTAATTATATATCGTAGTTCAAGAATTTGTTGGATATGTTTTCGTATACTTACGACGGCGTATATGCATATTTATGCATACATTTTAATCAGATAATGTTCTTCTGGTTGGGCACTCGTTACTAGAGTTTTATTTTAACATTTGTATTTTCATGTATACGGGTGCTTATTACACTACTACTATAAATATGGTACATTCTCTTAATCTAATCAACTCAAAAAAAAAATCCCAGTAAAATGTACAATATTCTTTTTAGAGATTTTTTCTAAATAATTGGATCGAATTGGATACACTGTTGTCTGTTATCCGGCGAATCATTTCGGCGATGCAGCTTTTATGTAAACTCAATTAAAACTCACGAGTTTGCTGAGCAACCAAACTATACATGTTAGATACGACAAGATTGCTTTTTGCTTGTGTTTTTTTAATTAAATATCGAAAAAACACAAAGTTGGGAAAGATAAGACAGACAAGTTGGATACTGCAGCTGGTGTAGAAGGAGCTTACTATGCCACACATTTCAATTGAATACGCTGATGTTAATGCACTTCAAGCTCTTGCTTTATAAAAACAGTTCAGAACTGTAGCTACGATGGGAATTTTTTATTCGAATTTCTTGAGCTGAGTCCACCACGC
Organism: Drosophila nigromelanica; assembly: GCA_004149465.1. Classification (NCBI taxonomy): domain Eukaryota; kingdom Metazoa; phylum Arthropoda; class Insecta; order Diptera; family Drosophilidae; genus Drosophila; species Drosophila nigromelanica. The sequence continues at coordinate 17,264 of SCDS01000099.1, read as the reverse complement.
TCCACGCACGTATCGCACATCGCATAAACCACAATTTACTGCTTGGCAATTCATGTGTGGTGCTCGCGGCAGATGTTAACCCAGGTAAGCTTCAAGCGCTAGCGGCATCTGGGCGACAAATCACGCGCAGTCGAGCAATCTCAGTTCTCCAAACAACCCGTTGGCGGTGCCTGCCACAAGCAACGCCATGCAGTTTGTGGCATTAAATTGATATGCGCGAAAAAATTGTTTTCACTTCGCTTAAGCGGCTTTTGTTCAATATATACTTATGTCACTTGCGAGCTTGGCTCACATCAACTGCCCCCACCCCCCACCTAGGCCAATTCCTTACCCCAATTTAATCCAAACTCTTGCGCCATTTTTATGCCTCATCAGTTAAGGTAAGGTTCCTTTCTGTTTGTATTCCAATTTTCGCTTTTTTTTTAACCTAGGCGAACAACATTTTTGTTGTTACTTTTATTTGTGTTATTTTATATTGTAAGTGAAAATGATTTTGTACCAAATTGATTTCGGTTGTATTGTATGCAATGTATTCTACTTGCGTGACTATTTACGGAAAATATTGGTAGAGCTGCATTTGGTGGCATATTGCCAATCGATTGAGTCAAAATACCTTGTGGTAGTGTATTCCTGAAAGCGAATTTCGGTTCGGCTATAGAGAGTGCCACAATAACAAGTTATTGACATGGCTAACAACTTTTAGTACTCAATTTATTGGTTTTTCTTAAAGATTGTTTTTGTTGATAAGCCATAACATATAAAATATATAGAGTAGTTATAAAAGAATGATGACAATATTAATATGGATTAGAATAAATATTACATATGAATGACTAAGCTATGTTACCAAAAGCTAACAAGTGAATTTTGATTATTATTTTTGTTTAATATTCATAAAACAGTCGTTTGACAGTCATACAACAGCACGCTGGTTTTATTCGTTGCAATTAAGTATTAATGTTTTTCGCAAGATTCTGGCGACGTTAACACTCACTTTGACTTGTAGGCAAATTTTACTTCGATTTCTCATGTTCCTATTTTATAAACAGTTTAAAATGCACCTGCCAATTTAAATTTCATACGTACTTAAAAAAATTAATCATTAAGCTGTTACTTATCGACACAACTACCGGATGTCAAACATGACCTCGTGTTAAAATGAGCTTCGACAGCGTGCTATGAAATGTTTTCCTTCAATTAAAGACCCGTCAGCATGAGCTCTCAACATAGTATACTTATATAAGTGGTATACTTGTAAAAGTCGCTCACAATATAAAACGCTTAATGCGAGTTAATGCCTCGTGTGGCACAAAGTCCACTGGTTTTTAATGCCAACTCATAAACATTTCTCTATAACAGCGCCGGTTGAAATGTTCAAATAATGTGCACATAAATCCCAGACATTGCTTTCCGTTTCGGGCGCTGATTTAGTTAAAATGTGGCCGCCTTTTAGGCGGCTCTGATTACTTAATCATGTTGTGTGTGTGTGACGGAAATGGCTAAATTGAAAATCGCCACTGGAGCCATTTTATGACCAGTAGAGAGGCGGAGAAAGCTGGTGAAAGCGGGCATATGTCAGCTGTACCGATGACAACAGCACCTGCTGCTTTGCTTGCTGCCCCTGGCTCAGCCGTGGACTGGAATGATGTTTTCATAATGAAACAGGCCAACGAAATGGATGGCCATAAGTGCGATTGGTATTATATACATATAACTATATATACATATATATTGACCGTATATTGAGGAAAGAGTTAATAATGACGCCTGCCGCAAACAGAACATAATGGATGAACCATATTGCTTCCTCCGGGTTGCCAATCTGATGACATTCGATCGCTCTTGGCGCTGGAATATTTGGCATTTCATTATCGTTTTAATCAGGGTCCTTGTTGACATTAACATAAAGCTATCGTTAAGTGGGAGTAATTAATTTTCAGGCACTTAATGACGTTTTTCAGTTGTAAGCAAGCTGCGAACTAGCCTTGATTTTCCAACCAAGACGCGGAAAACCACTTAAATTGCAAATGGAGTAGTAAACTTTTATAGTGTGCTAGAGTTTTTATATAGTAATGTATGGTAATATCAAGTGCTATGTATATATTTATATACTGTATATGTTTATGTGGTATAACCTATATTTAAAATGAATTAGAGTATGTGAGATCGAGAGCTGAGAGTTGTAGCTTAAAGTTAATCAATAGAGAACTGATCCAGCATCAACCAAAATCTTGTACGTGGCAAAAAATCAAATTAGACACATAAATACTGAATAAAAGGAACCATTTTCTTGGTCTCAGGCCGACATGCGCCTCACGCGACACTCTATCAAGTGGCCAAGTAACCAGGCAACGCAATTAACAAGCTAATCTTTAGCATGTGCCAGCACATGGCGTTTTTCTGTTTTACATGTGTGCGACAGACAGACAGACAGACAGACAGCTGCCAGACCATTTGTGCGTATTGGTATATCTTACAGTTGCCTCTTTATTTGAGTGTCTGTCAGTCTGTTCATAAATCCTGCCGCTTTTCCACGGTTGCTCCTTAAGCAGTTTCCGTTTGCATATGACATGGATTGATGCGCACGCTTGTCAGCTTAACAGAATGCAACATGCGGAATGCTGCTGCCTTTTTTTGCGCCTGCATCTGGTGCCGCGTAATGAACTTCTTGAAAACTTATCTCATTTCCGTGCCGACGCACAGGCGCACATTGAGTGCGTATCTAAGGATACCTGTGTTTGTCATTTCTTTTAACTAAATTAAATTTAATGCTGCTGCCTAGCGTCATCTTTCTGTTGCCCAAGAACTTCATTTACTGCGGCGTCCATCACCTGCTCTGCCCATCTGCCACCCCCTCTCACGGTCCCCGTCGCCCTTCTACTTCTACTACAGCTTCATTATCATCTGCTGGCATTTGATTATGTGCTACTTTGTAAGAGTACGCATTAGAGATGAGCGCAACACGAGAACACGCACAACCGACATGTTCGTGACGTGAGTTTTCCCATCAAATAATGTTTGCTTTTTGTTTAAATTTTTATATTTTTTATACAGATGGTGACCTCCTCTAAAGATTGCTTGAATAATTTTTTTGATACGCCCACTAGGGGCGTGGAAAACCGATCGATTTGATCGATGTGTCTCCCAGAATTTTGGCTAATAGTTTTCTGATGATCTCCTCTAATGACCTGTTTTATCTTGTTTAAGTTGTACTGTGAGCGAGTATTGCGCATTCTGTGACACCCGACTACTTTTATTTAGTTATTTCAGCTTAAGATTCCCTATTGACTTTTACGCCATTTCATTTCCTTGTTTATGCAGCCGGGTACATTTTTACATTTTTGCAATCTTGTCTTTTAGTGTCGTGTCTTGTCACGTGACACGCGTCCATCTTAATTAGAGGAAGAGAGATAGAGAGAGGGAGAGAGGAAGCCACACGACACCGAAACACAAACACAAACATATAGTCGAGGGTCTGTTTACTGTTGCTTCTTGGTTAGTTTTTGCTTTGCTTTGCGCGTTGGCGGCTGCGGCTTTTGCTGTTCTGCTTTGCAAATTTCACCTGTTAATGCTTTTGATTACTTTTAATTACAACTTGGCTGCTAGGCTACGTTGGCCAACGCTCGCCAGCTGCCCCCAGCTGCAACCTCAAGCGCCCAATTTCGGTACCGAGTTTCTTCGGTTATGTTTATCAAACTTTTGTTCAGTCAGCGGTTACTTGAGCTGGGTCTTCAAAACGCGTCGCAATGGCTTCTTTTTTGTGTTCAAATTTTATTTTTATTTATTTATTTATAGTTTTTTTGTGTCTTTTTGTATAATTTTTTTTTAGTTGGGCCATCAAGCGACTTAATTGGTCGCTTAACTAGCTCATTAGCCGACACAGAGGGGCTTTGTGTGTGGTCCTTTCATTTCTCATGTTAAGCAAAATTAAGCTACCCCGATGTGTACGACTTTGATATCCTTGCATACCTTGCGGCCAGACAGTTCGAGGCCTATTATGGCTTAAAACGTGCGCGCCTGAAAGCCTGCAACAGTATTTGACTGTCCATTTAATGCAGAAATGCATTAAATATAGAGATAACATGCAACATGACACTTGCTTTTTGGTCGCCAGCCACCATAAATACCATAATAATGTATTATGCAAACTGTACAGCTACGAATGTCCCAGGTCTCAGCAGACATGCCGCATGTGGCCGCATGGTGACCAATTAAATGTACTCTTCAAATGTTATTAAACAATTATGATGTTTATTAGTGCTGTCATGACATGTTTTTATTTTAAAGCCGCACTTTAGATATCAGTCAGTTAAAGGCAGTCATCTTTGTGAATATTCTCACGCCATCAACTTTGAATGGCAAGTTAAGAACGCTTAAAGCTTTTAAATACTCTATACCATCGAGTGGACGCATTTGGCATTAAGTAAAGTCAGCCAATTTTACTTTGAAATTAAAAAAAAGGCGAATGGTTTTAGCTTTACATAAATATGATGTAAATTGGGAGAAAATTCATAAATGTTATATAAATTAGAAATTTTTTTCATTTAGAATGATATTAGAATTATATCAAGTCAGGCCTTAACAAGTCTTTTGAAGTAACAAAATTTTATTGAATTTAATAATTTTATAATTCCACTCGTTTACAAAGTGAAAAGAGTATATTGTGTTTTCGCTGTAGATAATGTGTTAAGATTTGTTGCCTACGCCGTTGGTTATATTTCAATTTAACATAACTTGATAATGGTCCGTTCTCTGGATTGATTATGAATTTTAAATATACGCATAACTTGAAATAATTTTTTTTTTTTTAATTTTTTTTGGTCATTTCCAAACAATTTTTAATCGATTGTGGCGATCATAATGATTAAAAAAACATTATTAAAAGAGCTTTTAACATTTAAAATTGACAGTTACAGTCTGTTAAAAATCATGACAAAATTATAATGTATTTTAACACATTAACATGAAAAGTTCTCCAATACATAGTTCACATATTTCTTATGGCATTATGGCCATGGTTTGTCCTCCTGAATTTCAATTAAGTGCAAATTAAAAATAACTTTTTATTTAATTTTTTTAATAAAATAGTCATATACACCCCCTTACCCACCTACACTTTCTAATTTGAAGAAAAAATTAATCAACAATTTTAATTGTAATTTTATCCTTTTAATCAATTATGGTTGTTATAATTGCCATAAAAACACAATTCACTGGAAACAATTGGAGCGCGGTTGGTTACACTCGACTACAACGTTCTTACGTTCTTTCTCGGCTATTATAATATTGCAACTGAGATTTTGATAGATACATATTACTGTTGACTGATCCTTTGTTCTACTCTCTTTGGCTTTTTTTTATAATATTGTTAATCTCCTCACAGCATTATTTAGATAGCAATTATATAAAAACTTGATATCGGCAGTGTATAAAAGTGCTGTATAAATCACTTTGGGAATTTTTTGCTAGCGTTTCCCGTGAATAGAACTTTACGCCGGCCAGCAAGAGGCAGCGGCAGCAACAACAACAATAATAACAAAATATGCGACTCGTCTTTCTCATGAGTGCATAATTAAAATGATAGCAGCAGGCGACGTCGCGTTCTGTTTAATGATAATGTGAGAAGGGCACCTCAGATAGCAGGTAACAGCACGGAAAGAACGAGAAAGAGAAAGAGAGCTGCTCACCGCGGGAGAGCGCGCGCAGATCGACGCTCTCTTTCAACCTGTTGCTTTCAATCGAGTCTTTCAATCGTGTGGCGCCGTGAAATCTCGGCAATCGACTCAGAGCTCAGTCAACGAACGCGTCTCGAGCTAAGCGGACGTCGTCACGCAGTCGCAGTGTGTAAAGGTGCGAGTGTGTGTGTGATAGAGGGAGAGAGCGAGTGAAGATGAGATTGCCGGTTTAAGATTTTGTGTATTTCTACCTGTGCCAGCAGAAATTGTATATTTGATATGATTCTCGTTTCGACTGATACCAGACCGAACCCATACGCTACAAAAGTATCTGGCAGATACCACACGCAACGCGCCGCCTAATCTAAGGCATGCAAAATAGCAGACAACGACGCGACTTTAAGCTCTAAGCAACGAACACAAAAAAAAAGAAAACGAATTGAAAATTTATAAAATAACCTCTGTGTGCCAAACAGAAGATAACAAAATATAAAATTGGTACAAATCATATAAGAGTTTACCAAAACATTATAAAACCCACGACACGGGCTATAAAAGGTCCAACGAAACCTAAGCGAGCTGCCTCAGCCACACAAGATACGAAAAGTATCTCAATAACAAAAGGTAAATTGGAACAGGTAGAACAGTTACAACAAGCATAACACATGCGATTGCTCTACGTGCAAAATTGCGCAATTATTATAGTTTTTTTCTTCTTTAAATTTATTTTTATTTTCTTTTTATTCATTTTGTTGCCTTATTTACTTAACTTACTGGCAAATATGCAGAGAACGGAGTAGGTATGTGGTTAAAGAAATTCGCTGTTTGGTTATTTTAACGGTTCGGCTGTAAATTTAATTAAAGCCCAGACGCGAAGTGTGCTGCAGAGGGTAGGGTGCAGCAATATCCAGTTGCAAACAAAGGCGCGACAACGGCTCAAGTTGGTGTATAAGTTATATTCAACGACAGCAGCCCTTTTGCATTTGTATCTGTTGGATGCGTATCGGCGTATTTGTGTATCTCTTAGTTGTTCTTTTGTCTCTGTCAGCTTGGGGTCGTTAAAAGCGCATTACACACACAGCTCACGCATTCACGAATGCACCCACTCCATGCCAGAGTACCTTTGCGTTCACATTTCTTTACGCTATGTATCTGAATGCGTATACCTTGTATTTTATATGTATATGCTCTGCGATATTGTTGTTGCTGTTGTCGTTGGTACTTTAAACTTGTCTGTGTTTGCTTTTTCTTGTCGAACTTGGCATGCCATAAGTTCAGCTTAATTCTTATGCCGCACATCGTCGCACGTCTCAAATTCTTTTTTGCTTTTATTTGTGTTGCCGCCGCCGACGCTGCTTAAAATCTTCTATATCCAGTGCCAAATTGCAGTCGTTAGCCGCATATGCAAACCACATATGATGAGTCCATCAACTTGAATGAATTTGCAATTTGGCGATTGAGATTCGCCTTGTTGTTGTTCTTGTTATTATTTCTAGTGCTGAACTCGCTGCGCTCAACAGCAGTAAAAATAACAACAACTGCAAAGCCTAGAGCATGACTAATGGAGCGCTGCGTCAACAGCAATAACCTGAACAACAACAACGACTGTATATGCCAAGTAAAGTATATTGTAGGTGTGAACTCAGTTTGGCCAACAAAGCGAAAACATTTTTCAATTTTGAGTTGTTCACAATTGCTGTCAATGCTGTTGGGCTAACAGCTAACAGCGCTATCTGGCTAAATAGCTCACAGATTGCCCAGTGAATGCAAAGAGTTCACATAACCGCTGCATATAGTTACTTTTACATATCGTCGTCTCAAATTAAATTAGCATATTGCTGCACATTCGTAACTCTAGACCTTGACTCAAAGCAAGGCGATGAGATAGCACCGTCAAGGCAGCACTTTTTAAATGTACTTAACTTACTTTGAGATCAATGACATCAGCTTAAATGTGCGATTAAACTTGGGAAAGAGAAAAGGAGAAAATGCCTTTAGCTTCAATGACACGAGCTACCAATTTTACTTAAATTTTATTGCATCTTAGGAAAGACAAAAACAGTAAACGAACTTCGCTTACTTGAGTTCTAATTTGACAACATTTTTTATTTATTTTTTAATTTAATAAGTCAAAATATAACTTTTTATTAAACTCAGTATTAGTGATAGCATGTTTCTAATTCAAAATAGTTTTTAGTTCCTTTGAAAAGGAATAAATCATTTTATAGCATAAACATTTTTTGAATGACATTAAAGCTACATGCTTGATTATAGTTATACACATTATTGCCATAATATTTTGTTATGTTCAATTACTGGTAGCGTTTATGGCTAATGTCATCGTTGCTCGCTTTCTGTCAAATTAGTAACACAAATACATTTGGTAGATAAGAGCAAAATGTAGCTTATCAGATGAGGACCGTTTGTGTGCTTACTTATTTATGGGCACTAGATCCAAATATTTGGACATTATGTCACGACTTGCTTGTGTAAACGCTTAGATAAGCAAGTTATATTTTGGAGTGCATTGACCAAATGCGGCACGTACCGCCCCGTAATATATTTAAATGGGCTATAAGCCGCAGGAGCTATTGGCTTAATAATAACAACAAAAAAAGAAATAAATATAGGGAAAAACTGGCAAATGACTTCATTAATCATTTATAAATATTCATGCAGTTGGACGTCTGCCACTGGTCTAAAGCAACGCCTTGTTGTTTTTGCTCGATTTCGCATATTTATCATTATCATTTTCACCAGCTTTCCTTCATTCAGAACAGTTTACTTTTACTCTGTCAATTTTTTTCCGTTAAATAAATAATTCGAGGTGGTTTTGCTTTTCGCCAGCCAAACGTGCGTATACGTAATTTATTATAATTAATGCTTGGAATACTGACAGTTATTGAGTTTAATAACGTTATTTTTTTACTCTATTATTTTTGTGTTCTGTCTATGCTATTTTATTTGCATTTTAATCAAATGATGAAAAGCAGCTGGCAAAGCAACAGCCGGCCATAAATATGAGGTGTTGCTAAAAAGATACTTCTAGTTAACCTCCTATTTTGCGACGGGCTTTTGGGCCAGATGTGTGGCCAGCGATAAAAGCCAGTTAGAAATGGACTGTTTGCAAAACTCTAATCAAGCCAAATGCAAATTAGGGTAACTGTAGTTTAACGACAGAAAGAGGGCGAGAGAAAGAGAGATATATATAGAGAGGGAGGGAGGGAGAGTCACATCGAAATTTCTACAGAGATAAATGAGAAGAGATACAACCTAAACTGAAGCTGATGGAAAGCTCAGCGAAAGGTAATAAAGCAGAAGTTCAACCCACTAATGAAGTTGTTTTTCAGCATTAAACGACATTAGCGAGACACTGTGTAGGAAGTGCTAATGATAATGATGAGCACGTCTCAACATTGTCGAGACTTAGCCATCAACCCGTGTCACCACCCACGAGTGGCTCTCAATTCTTGTTTTTTTTTTCCCCGAGTGGTGAGCATTAACTTTCATTAGCATCATTTGCGGTAAACTGAAAATCTCTCAGTACTTGCCAACCAGAAAAGTCAATACATTTGATTAATCGGCAAATGATAAAAACTGTTAATTACTTTTTGCTGTCATTGTTTTCTTCCAGAAACTATATTTTTTCATGTGAAAAGCCTGGAAAGTGAAATGTTTGAAAATGACAAGATTTTTTCTTATTTTTTTTATATACCTTGAGTTGGAAAAACATTGTAAAAATTTTGTTAAGTATTATGAAATGTTATAGTTTATATAATTATTAATTATTATTTATTTAATTGTATAACAGCTAACTTTTTAACTAAATCTATCCCCGCATATATTTTTTACACAGTTTGTGGTGAAGTTTTATTTCGATTTTATCCAAACACAGTAAATGGATCTCAAAAAATATTTCAATATATAAGTTTTAAGTTACTTTATATATTCTGAATGCAATTCTTTTTTAAAAAATTTTGCTATATATCAGCACTCAATTTAATTAGCAATTCTATCTACTAGCTATAATTTGTAAATAGTTTTACCTACCATCCATTACGTTTCATAGTTCCACATATTCAATTCCCTAAACTTTCTACAGTCCCAAATCGATATCAAATGCATTTGTATAATTGTTTCCAAGCACCCAAAGCCACGTTTTTGTAGCCGTACTACCTGTAGATCGTGATTCCAAGCACATGCAAACTGTAATTATAGACAAATTAACGCGCTGCCTTTTACAAAAAAAATCAAATTGGTTAATTCGTATTAAAAATCGCAATTGAGCGGACGGCAGTCAAAAACGCAAAATAAAACAAAACGTGGTCCCAACCGGCTGCCGTCAATAGCCGTCATTAGATGCCAATGATTTTTCTGTGTAGTTGTTTTTTTGGCTGACAAATTCAATGGCCAAAAGCGTTGGGAAACTGATTTGAGAATGTGACGAAAACAATTTTTTTTGTAAACAAGCAGCGAGAAAACGAGGCTGATTTTAATCAGTCGATACTTTTTGTTTTTTCTTTTTCACAATTTTTGCTGTTGCCGGAAAAGGAGGGAGGTGGGGGCAAGGGGCCGACAGTTGACAACGATGAATCAGAAGGCGGTCAACGGAAACGCAGCTGAGAATTGAAAATGTTCTTGGAGTGTTTTTATTATTATTATTTTTTATTTTATTTGCACAAGCTGCAAAAATATTGTTACACTTTTCAAGTTAAAATAAACTCGTAAAAGTTGTTATTGTTGTTGTTGTTGTTGATTCTGTGCGTGGCATCAGCTGTGCTTAAGTATTTGGTGGGCAAAGCCCTGGCTGTTGTCAGCTTAACTTGATGGCTCGTCTGACAAGCCATTCTTTCAAGCTTAATAGACCTTTAAAAAGCCAACAATCAATTTTTCAGTTCTCCCAGTTTCGATAAATCAATAGCAGAAATAGCAAATGTGGCTGGGTAATCAAGAATAAAAGTTAAAAATGCAAAGATATCATTTAAACGTGTATAGTTATTAGAGAGCAATTAAGTCGTTGGGTAAACATATATTCATAGGCTAGCTATAACGTTAGAACTAGGTCTTAATTAATTAAGTCTAGTCAGGCTATTAATATATATTTCTACAATATTTATATTAAGTGAGTGTCTAAATTCCAATCGATAAATTTAAAAGTGATCCAGAGTTAGGCACAGATAAGCGAATCTGATCTAATTTAATGAAAATTGTAATATTTACTATATTTAAAAAATATGGTATACAATTACACAGAATATATTATAGCTTTGTCGTAGGCCACGTTATAAAGAGAGTTGCGATTATTCTTTATTTATTTTTATTAATATGTATTGTCTCAACAAGTTACAAAAAAAGCAAAGTCATAGTTTGTGTTAAAAAGTTATAAAAATAGTTATAAACAGAGCTGTAATAATTTCATCATATTTTTCCCTGATGAAATGTGAATACATATATACTTTTACGTACCTATTTCATATTCTACAGTGTATCTGTGAGTCATAATACATTATTTACTGTTCTCTTTACATTCTTAATTTTATTTATAACCACTGTCAAACTGGTTTTCTGTCTTAAAAACAACCCGACGACAACAGACAAACAAACAACAACAATAGCTATAAACAATGCGCTATTTGGAGAGAGGAGCTGCTGGGGCGGCAAAATTGGTGTTCAGTAGCTGCAGCCTGCATTTTGCCCGCTGTTGACTGTTGGCGTCTGATTTCATCTTTTGATAATTGCACGCAATTTTCACGCGGCGCCCACATACACAAACACACATACATACACATGCACACTCAAACTGGAAGCACTAAAATTACAATTGACTCGAGTTCAGCATTGAGAGCTGTCTTTATATGGGGGTCTGGCTGCATAATGTGTGGGTTGGCAACAAATGTAAAAAATCACAAACACACAACACTCTGTTGGCCGCTTATGGTTTTGGCTCTAGTGGCAGCCACATTAAAGCCAAGAAAGTAATTTTTCTTATGAACATTGATTTCCTCTACGCTCGCTTTGAATTTGTCTATGCTGGTGCATTTGTATGCAGCAACATTGCATTTTTCGTGTCAAGCATATGCGGACGAGGCATTTCCTTCTCCATTTCCCAAGCGTTTGCCCATTTCCCAGCTAGGCAACAACAACAAGCCACTTTTCTAGCCTTTTATTGCATTGTTCTCTCTCCATCTCCATCTCTATCTATCTCTCTCTCTCTCTTTCTCTCACTCACTCTCTCTCTGTCTCTGTCCTTCCCTGTTTCTGCCTGTGTCTGTTGTCGCTGTGTTGCCCTTTTTTGGTCTGTCACTGGGTACCATTGCTTTGACCCATAGTTGGGCTTGGCCAAGTCCCGGCTAGGGCCAGTTTGATGCTCCAATGATTGCTGAAACACGTTTCTCCAGCTACAAACTGCAATTGTTTCCGACAAGCCACTCTGCTTTTTCCATGCTGACCAGCTAGCTGACGTCAAATTAGCCCAATCACTCAACCTGGTAGCTTCATTTGCAATCGAGTACATTTCAAGCAATGTGAAATGGCAAAAATCTTATAAATGCTTAAAACTTTGCCAACGTGCAATCACACACACACACACACTCGCACACGTACGCAAAAGCCCCATCCATTTCTCAAGAGCCACTTGTAGCCCTCCCCGAAAAAAGTTCAAACAATAAAGTTAGCTAAGTCAAGGCGAGAAGCAGACCTAGTTCGGGTGCTCAGTGCAAAAAGTTGCTCTGCTTTTATTTGATACTCAAAGTTATTCGTAGAGAAAGTTTATCAAGCCATCACAAGCATAGTTGCCAAAATAAAAATGAGCAAGAAGAAGCAGAAGCTGGACAAAAACGCAATGGCTTTTTCGCCAAGACAGGTGAGGGAACTGAGAGGGGCAACGACATTCTTGGCCAACTGTATAATAGTATGCGGGCCTGCTGGCCTTATGAAATTATAGCCACGGCTAAGAGCCCAGACTAATGAGTGTCAAGAGGGGGAAGCAGGGAACTCTTGGTAAACAGTTGCTGAAAGTAAAAGTCCACACACTCGCCAGGTACTTTGGCTGCACTTAAACTTCAGCTGTGCACGGACAATCAGTATTATTATAAACACATTTCCAGCTGCTGCATTGCAAAACCGGTTCGCTATAGCCCAGACACGAGACGCCTGCTAGGTAGGTACTTTACACGATGCTGAAAAGCTGAAAGACAAAAAATAAATAAACCTGGCCTGCTGCATTAACTGCCAGTTGGAGTAAAAGTAAAGTAAATTTCATTTATGCATGCAGCCAGAGCCACAGCTGGCAGCGAGCAAACCAATCCAGAGACGTCAACATTAAAGCAACCAAAATTCCAGGAATAAACAACAGTTACTGTGATGGTTACAACTGCCACGCCCATGCCCTTTAGCCACCCTTCAACAGAATTTGCCTCTTCATCTCTATATCACAGAACATTAAGCTGACTGTAGATTAGCATATTTAAAGAGCTGATGATGCAGATTTTGATGGACTGCAGACTGGTGCAGCAATTGATGTGACACCCTGTTTTCCATCTAACGCAATCCTTTTACTTTGTGTGTACAGGGTCACAAATAGAGCTAAACTCTGTATGACATCCTTGTGTTATACGCAACAAAGCAGCTTTTACTGGTTTTCCTTTATCTACCGCATGTGGCTTCAGGATTTTTGCAGAATGCCATATTTTTTATTAGAATAGAAATTCAGGAATTTCTTTTGTTTGCGCACTACACGTCCACTATTGATTTGCTGTGTACGTCCATTTTCTGTGCACAACACTATACAAAATCGAGCAAATGGCTTAAATAGCTGACTGATTCTTTACAAAAGAGTTCAAATCAACTTCACTTAAAGTAAATAATAAAGGCTTTTTATCGAATTGAAGCTTAAATACCACATTTTATTTTGTCTGAGTTTGTTCTCTAGATGAAATTGTAAATGACAACTTAACTTAAATTGAAAAATACATTTTCGAAATTGATCGATTTCTGTTATATAGATAAGAATATAGAATTTTCCCTAAAAGATTATAATTTTTTGTTCCAAACCATGCAGGAAATGAGAAAAATGTTAGCCTTTAAAGCTCCCAAGTTCATGGTTAATGCATTTATCATCAAAGCTTCAAACTCGCATAACTTTATCAGAACTTATCCAATTTCGAAACGACATGACTTTCTAGTTAAAAATGTGAACTTAGTTTGAATATAAAATTAATAATTTTTGATACTTAAAAATTCCTAATTTTGATTCCAAATTTGATTTGTTGTTTAAATCTTAAAAGGATTCAATCATTGTCATTATTTATATTTGGTTATCTGATTGCTAACCGCTTGTTAAGTGCTGCCCTGTCATCACGATCATCGTCCACCTCTTCATGGCCATATCTTCGTTTTGTTGTTCATCTTGGCCAGACTGCAGCTGCGCTGGCGCTGCCCAGAGACCATTAGTCAATGTCTAAAAGACAGTTCAAGATGCGCACAGTAGCGACAGGAGCAATTGGCAAGTGGCAAGTGGCATCGGCACTGGCACTGAGCGCTTTTGCTTTGTTTGATGTTTGCTGCTTGATGTTTGTTGTTGGTATCACGTTAAAGATAACCTTTCCATTTTATAACTGTCACCGGCTCAATGAATGCAATTTGCTGGAGTTGTTTTTGCTTCGCTTTGTAATTACGCGTTGAGTTTTGTGGCTGCATTTGAAGTTGTACGCAATTTTCGAAAAGTGTCAACGCATGTCAAGCTAAAAAAGTTTGAGAAAAAATGTTAATTTGTGGTTGTTGTTGTCGTTGTTGCATATTGCATGCCACCAGTGGCATTCACTTTTATACATATACTCTATCGCTGCAGCTGAAATTGCTGTTTCAGCTGTTTTGTTCGTGTGTCTTTTGAAATGGATGCGTCTATCATTACATGATACTCATTATTGCACATTTTATTAAACATGTTGAACACATTTTACCTGTACCAGACCAGGCAGACGTAATAGAAAGAAGGAAAGTTGTTGTCTGTCCCTAGCATGAGACAGCATAAAAAAGTATTTGAACTATGTGAAACCCTCGTTGATTTCATTAATTGCTATAATATCCAGCTACTTACTACCACGGCAGCTTAACATTAACCAATTAGGCAAGTCATCATCACTAGGGTAATTAGTCTATAGTTTTATATTTATTACATTAAATTTTTGTGCTTAAAATTGGTTAAGTTAAAGTTTATGTGGCACGAGCTAAAAAATATATATGTATATATATATATATATATATATATATATATATATATATATATATATATATATATATATATATATATATATATATATATATATATATATATATATATATATATATATATATATATATATATATAAATATATATGTATAGATAATAATTATCTACGCTGCAGCTTTAAAAGCTTTCAATAATAAAATTTATTTTATAGAAATTTTGCCTAAAACTTCGCCAAATAATTATAATCTGACAGCCACTGAATAGAGCTTTGAAAGCACACAATTAAATAAATATAAAATATGAACAGAAAATTAAGAACCATTATATTTCTTTGCTTTAATAACAGATACATTACTTAACTAATTGTAATTGAATTGGACAAATTTCGCTAAAAGCTTAACTGACTATCTAACAACTACTTTTAAATAAATTAATAAATAAAAATAATAATTTATTGAAGTTTTTAAAAGTAAGAAAGCTTCATAAATTTGCGTAAGTCCACGCAAAACTCGGGTTTTCAATTTATTATTAATCAAATTTCAACATGCCATCCTTTATGAGAAAGTAAATTCTGTTTCTCAGTTGAAGTCCTAAAGCGCCAAACGAAGTCATAATATTTAGATTTGTTTTAAATCAATACAAATATATATTTATTCGCACAGCAATTTCTTGCCCACCGCTGTAGATTACATTTCCAAAGGGAGTTTGCTTCTAAAGCAAAACGCCGCTAGTGGTTTAGGTATCACAGAATACGAATAAGATATTTCAAAAACGAGGGAAAAAAAACAAATACAAGAAATGTCACCAAGCAAAAATAAATTTAGTTGGGTAACATGGGAAAACTTTTAACTGCAAGTGACAACCGAACAGGAGGCAAAGTGCAAGGGCAAAGTGCAATTTTTATTTATAAGCATTCTCAGAAAAGTAATGGTCCAAGTTTAAGAGTTATAAATACCTTATAAAATGCTTGTATATATGTCAAAATATTTTGTACTATCTATAGAACTACTAATGCTACGCTGATGCGGCTTGTGACACAGCTGCTGTCGCATGAATTTAATTAAATTGCTTATAAATAATGGAAAAGCAAACGGAACTGCGCCAGCCAAATTGATTTATATAATTAGCCGTTGACCTTAAACAAGAAGGAAGAACACAAAGAGGCCAGCAATTGGCCCATGCCAATCGCTTACAACCAGAAGCCCAGCAGCAATAACAAATGCAAACTCGAGATGGTAATCGCATCTGCTCTGATATATATCATTTTTGCGGTGGCTGTGGTTTTTGTTTTTGGTTATATCAAAGCGCTTACACACTTAATCGAATTTAGCAAGAGTTTCCATTTGGTTTCCATTAGTCGCTGGTAATGGGTGATTTTCCAATTACCGGCCTGCCAATTTTTTGTCATCCAACGGGGCGTATGCGTGATGTCGACCCAATCGCACGCACATTCGTCATACGCATCGTTGTACACTGTGTGTGTGGGTGTTCGTATCACTTTGTTCGTTGTGCTCCGGTTTATGTGAGGCACGCAAAATGCAAATTGCCGATGATTGCCAGGGATTTTCTTGTGGTTTTGACAAATTGCCCGCTTTCTCCGTTTGTCATTGTGGGAGATGCTGCTAAACAGAGTTCGAGCGTTTGAAATGGCTACACTTGTGTGTTTACATTGAAGTCTATGTGGGCGTGCTAGTAGTGTGTGTATGTGTTTGGGTATGTATTTTGCTCACGCTGTTATTGTTGTTGTGTTGGCGTCGTTACACATTTTTGCCAACAGCATCCATTTTAAATGCCGCTAGTTTGAAAAACTGCTGCTGCCACAAAGCCGTCAAATAGGGCCACTTGTGGCCAACTATGTTGAATATTGCCTGCGGCATCCATCAGAGCGTTTAATATTGACGTACTGAACTACAACAGTTTTTCTAACAGTACCCGACAGATGCTGTGTCACGCCTGGTATAAAAGCAGTGCCTCAATTTGTTTGGATTTCAGCACAACTAAGCTGACCAACAGTGGTATAATGATCGACTTTTTATACTCGTTCACGAAGTGAAACTAGTATATTGGGTTTGGCAATGTCCGTCATGCTGTCCGTCAGTCCGGATGAACGCAACTTTTTTTGGCGCTATTGAAGATAGAGTCTTGAAACTTTGGATATATACTTGTAGTTATCCTTTTCAGATAAAAGGTTAAGAGTTTTGTGCCACGCCTACTGGGAGGCTGGCAATTCGATAACATGTCGATTCACCTTAAATCGCAAATCGATAACAGGTGAATATTTCCCACAATTTTAAATATAGAGCCACCAAATTTGGAAGGTAGATAACTGGTCACCTTTAAAGATCGGTACACAAATTTCG